>JAAAKG020136282.1:0-13257 GCA_010014905.2 Druon quercuslanigerum
AAATGTTTCATATTACATATGGAATCTGCATACAAAATTGGTCGATTCGGAAATCGTGATTATCCCGAAAATGGTTAATGGTAAAAAAATTATTAAAAAACGGGACAAAATATAACTTTAAAAATATTTCAAGTTGTCAGATTTTTGTTATCAAAAAATTTTGTTTTATTAGATATGAATTATAAAAGTAATTAATTGTTGATAATAAAACGTAAGTTCAAAAAGAAAAATTTAATGGGTTGTGAATATACTTTCCTCGAAATAAAATAATAATGGTTACACCCAAAGCAGACAAAATAGTAAAAATAATAGTTATGAATCACGAACTTTGACCTATTTCCGTAATTACTGATTGTGTCTTAAACTCATATTTTGTTTTTTGGCCTTCACAAGACTTGTAGATAACAAATCTCGTCTGCCTGAAGCTTATGTTTGAAGTCAAACTTTTTTTCGAGAATATTCAAGGCTTGTTTTAAACAGGTCTTCATCATCCAGTATTCCTAACAAGAATAAAAATCAATGCAATCATGATTATGATAAAATTAATGAAATATTCAAATTCAGAAGGAATATTGTTTTCTATCTTAAGCTGAATTACCATCATTTTAATTAAGGATTTATGCAATAAATGAAAAGGAATTTGTTCGTTATTCTGAATTTAAGGATGAGAAGCTATCATTAATTTAAAATCATGTACATACTCTCAAAATAAACAAGCACAGTTCTTTTCACGAATATGAAAGTAAGAAGTGTAAACAAGTCAAATTTATCAATTTAGGCTAAGGTTCAATGTTACTTCCCAACGACGGCCACATTTGCCTAAGATACGAAAGAATGTGGAAGTCATATGGTCGTGTACTAAGTGATCTCGTAGAGGGGAACGAAAGTTTAAAAGTGCTTTCACGTTAACCTAAACTATTTTATTTTTTCAAAATTTTTCAAGAACGATCCGACAAATTAAAGGTACGTCTAGTTAGTCTGAGTTGCACTAGAGATTTCCAAATTTTATGATCATGTAAGCTATCTCGAAACAGAATTGAACTATTAAGTTGTAAATTTTATGGCAACCTCCACTCTTGATTTTTTGTCTCCAAGCCTAAAGTTAATTATTTTATTTTTCTCATATTGATCATTTTAAATTTCAGCTTTGATGTAGTTTCTGAAAAATTTTATTTTTTTATTATTTATCTCGTAAAGAAAGAAAAAAGTTTAAATACAGAGGAACTTATACCTATTTTGGAAAAACAATAAATAACATACAAAATAACAAAATGACTTATAATAAACAAATCAACATCCAATATATTTAAAATATTTACTCATTTTCTAATATTGGGATTTGATTTCTTGCAGATGCGTAAGTTAATTATTTTACTGGAAATATGTTCAACTTTCGCTTTTGGCCGTAAGGTGACAGTACCTGCTGACGAGTGTGGGAGTAAGTAATATATCATATCATAATAACACAACCCCACAAAAAAGAATAATTTTTCCAACTCGACATGAAACACCGTATCCATACGTTTTCTGAGGTTGCTGAATCCAAATCCGTGATCAGTTTGACTCCGTTAGGTCAGGGCCAACGTCAATGGGAGGTCACAAATGAGAAAACGATTCGACCAGAGAAAAATTCTGCTTTCAACCGTTTTTGGAGTCGCTGAAACCGAATCTGGGGTCAGATTCGCCCCATGAGGTCAGAGTCAAGGTCAATTAAAGGTCAAAATGTGAAAAAACACTGAATCGACGTTAACAACTACTTTAAGACGTTTTTGGGGTCAAGAAATCCGAACTTAGGGTCATTTTGACCCCATCAGTGCAAAATGAAGGTCATCCTGAGTTCAAAATTGATAAAACCATGGCATTAAAGCAAACCTCTGCTCTTAGACTTTGTTGGGTCGCTAAAGTTGACTATGTTGACCGGGACCGAGGGCGACGTTGGCTGTACTTTTAGGCCAAAAATTATTAAAATTATTCAAATATGGAAAGAGACATAAATATGAAATTTTGTGCTTTATTATTTATAAAAACGGAATTTTTTGAATTTTTTTGCTTTATGATTAATTTTTGAAGCTTTTCGACAAAAAATGTGTCAAGATTTTTTTGTGATGAAGAGGAATAGTGGTGTATAAATTTGTTATTTTTTTATGCAATTCTGATTACACGAATTTCTTTGAGGAGGTAAAAGTTTTTGCCGCACTAAATGGCAGGAAAGTAATAAAAATCTGGCAAAGAGCTATTTTGAGAGCTAATTTTAAATTAGAGGCATGTAATTTGTGCAAAAAATTTTCGTTGTAAATATAATTTTACGGAGAATCTGATACTTGGGAAGGATGAATCTGTTATTGGAATGGAACATATTTTTATCTAATTTATTTTCAAACTTTTTCTTTTAATATTCTTAACACATTTTTTGCAGTAGTTCGAATACAATTTCAAAATAGTTTCAAGTCAGTAAAATTGTTTTGAGAAATCGAAATATTTTTTGTTCACTGAAAATAATTGACCAAAAAGTTTTGCACAATAGGAACATTTTTTATTTCAACGAGATTATTGATGAAAATATGCAACTAACGATTTTTTTAACTCAAATTTTTTATAGCATAAGTTCTTGTTTGTTTTTGAAGATTGTAATGTTTTTTGTTCAAATTAAAAATAATTAGAAAATAAGCGTGAAACTAAAAAAAAGTTAATTTAAATGAGATATAATAAATAATATATGCAATTACACTGTTTTTGAAATACCAATTATTGGTAACATGAATTTTCAAGAATATTGATTAAATAATGTATTAAACATGTTATCAAACAATTTTATAAAAGTTTATATTCATTACAATAGTTTTTAAAGATTGCAATCTTTTTGGTTTATTTTGGAAATAATTGACAAAAAAGTGGTAAACTAGAAGAAAATTTTATTGTTCCAGCGAAATATGTAGAGTAAAACTAAAAATTTTATCGATTTTTTTAACGCAAATTATTGGTAACATGAATTTTAAATTTATTCTAATTAACTAATTAATTAAACTTGACTTTAAAAAATTCTACAACATTATTAATTGAATAAAATTTTTTTAACATCGAAATATTTTGTGTTCAATCAGAAAAGAATTGAAAAAAATTATTGCACTGTAAGAAGAATTTCGACAAGATAATGAGTAAAAATATGCAATAAAATGATTTTTTTAACGAAAATGATTGGCAACATAAATTTTGAATAACAATTATCAAATAATTCATCAAAATTTTTATAAAAAAATTTGACAAATGTTTCAATTCAATGAAATTGTTTTTGAAGATTGTAATTTTTTTCCATTTTCAAATAATTAACAATTAAGTGTTTCAATATAAAATAAATCAAAGTTCAATTGGTTTTAAATATCTAAAACTTTTTTGTTCAGTTTGAAAATAATTGACAAGTGTTGCAATAAAAGGAACATTATTTATCTCAGCAAGATATAAAGAATAAAATTGTTATTGAAAATATGTAATTAAACCATTTTTAACCCAAATTATTAGTAACATGAATTTTTACTAGATATTAATAAAATATTTATTTAAATTTGCTGTTAAAAAATTGAAAAAATGCCTAATTCTTTACAATTGAGTTTAAAGGTCAAAATCTTTTTTCTTCACTTTGAGTATAATTAATAAATAAGTCTTGCACTATAAAAAAATTAGAACTTAAACGAGAGATACTGAGAAAAATATGCAATTAAACTTTACTTTAAATGCAAATGACGGGTACCATGAATTTTCTATAATATTACAAAAAGTAGTTTTTAAAGTTGTCATCCAAAAATTAAAAAACATTATTGTGTTTAAAGGTATGATTTAAAAATATTCCTTTTTATTCCTTTACTTTGTTAATATTTATCTGCTCTATATTCTATTCTTGACAATATAAAGCCTTAGCAAATATTCGACATTTTCTAGCTGTGAAAAGAAACATACTTTTTTATATTTTTGTTCAATTAATTGTAAGCTTTAATTTTCAATACTCATAATAAATGTTAATAAAAAGAACATTTAATCAAAATTTATAATTTTCGCAGGTTATAATATTTAATTAAAAAAATTTTGCAAACTGAATGTTCGTTTTTCAGAATTATTATTGGACATTGAATATACTACAAATTTTTTTTGAGATAAATATATGCAAACACACTATTTTAAACAATTAAAGTAAATTAAATCATGAAAAGGAAACTAGTCTTTCATAAAAAAAATATGATCCTGAGTAAAAAGTGTGTAGGACAATAATTGTTCTGCATGCCTAGCAAAACCCATCATAACTTTAAGATTTTCGAAATTCGCAATTTCAAAATTGTTTGACTTGAAAAATTATTCTGTTAAAAAAAACCTAGTATTTCATTAAAAATATGGTCCTGAGAAAAAGAGTTTAAGGCAATAATTGTTTTGCACACCTAGCACAACCCAGCACAACTTTCATATTTTCGAAATTCGCATGTTGACAAAATTTGGGGTTCAAAAAACTAATTCGAAACAAAATACTATATTTTCACCCAAAAATATAGTCCTGCGTTAAACATGGGAGAGGACAATAATTGTTGTGCACACCTAGCACAACCCATCACATTGTTCAGATTTTCGAAAATCACCTTTTGTAGATTTTGTTTGTAATGTCACAAAAAATGTTCTTTTTTGAATCTTGGTTCAAATTTTGACTTTGTTGAAGAATTGTTTACGGCACAATTGATCACAAACCTAGCACAATTTAGCACAATTTTTTCGGAAAAACAAAATGGCGTTTTTGACCCGGAAAAGTTTTAAAAAATTTTCGTTCCAATTTTGATTTTTTTAAAACATTTTTTGCCGCACGATGGACCAAAAGCCTAGGACAATTCAGCAGAACTGTTTTTTTTGTCTCTAAAAAACAAAATGGCATTTCTGGTTCAGAAAATACTTTTTTTTGTAATGTTGGCTCCAATTTTAATTTTGTTGAAAATAATTTTGCGACACAATGGACCACAAGCTGTTCTTTTTTCGAAAAAACAAAATAGTGTTTTTAGCCCATAAAAAGTTTTTTTTAATTCTGACTAAAATTTTGACTCTTTTTAAAAATCGTTTATGGGACAAAAACCGTTTATGGGCCCAAACCTAGCACAATTCAGCACAACTTTGTTTTTTTTTAAAACAAAATGGCTTTGCCAACTTCTTGGACATGAATTCGGATTCAGCTATCCCAAATGCTTCTCAGAGTAGACTTTTTCTGATACCAAATTGTTCTTTACGTTTATCTTTAGTTGACCTTGATCCTGACCAAAAGGGGTCACATTAAAGCCGGATTCGATTTCAGCGACCTTAAAAACTTGTAGGTATGGTGTTTTAGTTCGGATTGCAGATTTTTTTTTTGAGCTGTATAATTAAGTCTAAACAAGGAAAATTGTATTATTATTTTTGCACGATGATCGGTCACTTTCAGGTTTAAAAATAACAATAAATTGTCCAATTCCTAAACTAAATCTTTTATCATTATTTTCTAGAAACCGTTGGTTGTTACTTTGGGGGAGGATCGATAGATGACGTCGATACGTTTCTTTGCAGTCACATGTTTTACGGTTACGTTGGATTTGATGAAGATATTTCTATTAAAATTCTTGAACCATTTGACTATGCTCAAGGTCGAGCCTACATAGACGTCAAAGGTCTTCAGAAAAATAATACAGGGTTGAAAACCTTAGTTTCTGTTGGGGATAAGTACGACAATTCTAGAAATATTACTAACAACGAGTAAGTTTTATTTTTCATCTATGATTAAAGACAAAATTTTTAAACATTAAAACATATACAAACTAAATTATAAATTCATAAATAATAAACATGTGTAACGGCTTTTAAGAAAAATACCGAAAAATTTTACCACTTTTTTATGGAATGTAACAACTAACTTTTTATTTTTTATTGTTATTGATTGCTCTTTTCTTTGGGATTATGGATTTCAGAAAAATTACCAGATATTAAAGAATAAAAAATTAGACAAAACCATTCGTATATGAATTTGTAAATTTAATTTTAATTAATTATGTGAATTTAATTAATAAAAGTTACAATTATTCATAGCGACAGTCTTTCTATAAGAATTCCCTGATGATGAAGTCCACATTGACTTCGAAACATGTTGGTCCCTAGTAGTATAAAAATATAGAGAAAGAATGAGTAAAGATAATTATTTAATTATTAATTATTAATAAATAATTACCTAAAGATTTTCTGGGTTTTGTTTAATTGTTGATCAAATAATGTGTTGAGATAAGCAATTTCAACAAATATGTAAACTTTTACATTACTTTTCCTACTTGGAAAATGTAATAATCTGAATATATTGTTTCAAAATGAACCAATAATTAACCACATATTAATTTTTTTAGCATACCTTATAGCGTATTAATTGATCCGGATGTTCGTGAAAAACTTAAAAATAACATCGTCAATTTCGTGAAAGAATATGGATTCAGTGGTATAGATCTCGATTTGACCAATCCTCCTCAAAATGGTGGACGACCTTCTGATAAGGAAAATATAGTTTTACTCTTGAAGGCCCTCAGAGAGGAATTTGATAAAGAAGGACTTATTTTATCTGTATTAGCTGATCCTAGTGAAACGACTGTTAATTTATTATATGATATTGAAGGTATATCCAAGTATGTGAATTTCATAAATCTAAAGACTTTCGATTTTCACGGAATGCTTGATGCGGATAAGAAACTTGGACATTCTTCTCCATTGCATCCTTCGCCAGAAGAAAATGTGGAGGACAGAAAAAAAAATGTCGTAAGTATTTTATATTTCTTCTGAGTTTCAGAAAAAGTTTCAAAATTAGATATTTCAGCTATAAAAAAGAGACATATAAAATTATAACATTTTTTTGTGAGGCAAACATTTTGCCGGTCATTGAAATCAAGAAGTTTTAACTAATAAAGTTGCAGATATTTTCATTTACAGTAAGCAAAACTAAATCACTTAAAGCAGCCAAACTTGAACTCATCTGAATTTGCTTATTTTCAAATTAAATTTTTTTGATGTTGCGGTATTTAACAGATCTTTCAACCTATTCATAATTGATGTTAAATATGTTTCGGGACGTGGTCCTAAATCACAATTTGTGATATATTAATTGTTTTGTTTTTGAGTTAAAAAAAATTCTTTTCTGGATCTGGTGGGATTTGAACTCCAGTTTTAAGAATGCCGGTCGCTCTATGGAGATTATGTAAAATGAAGCTGATATTCTCTATAGCCTATTGGGCCAGAGAAGAAAGCCAGAGCAGAATTTCATTTTAAACTTAAGAACAAAAAATTAATATTAAAAAAATATTTATTCAAGGCTATAGAGAAAAAAGCTATGAACATTAATTGTGCTGTTCTAAATTAATGCTTAAAAAAATTTAATTCCAAAGTTTTTTATTTAATTCTTTAACAATGAACAGGTGATATAGTGGAAACATTCTAATCTCACTAGGTTTAATTCTAAGAGCTTCAAAAGATTTTATCTCGCTATGAAACATTCAAAATGACAAAGTATCTATTTCGCAAAATTTAATTATTTTAACTAAATTTTGCCACTTTTATCAAAATTTAAGCCTAAAAAAAGCTTCTTATCGTAAAAGATTAATGCCCAATCCAAAAAAAAACACGAATTTTTTATCTAAGGAGTCAAATATTTAGCAAAACACTTATATTTTTGACCAACAGAGATTAGTTTTCAAGAAAATTCAATTTTTACCAAATGGTTGAATTTTCAAACTGCGAAGATGCATTTCAGTCAAATTTTAAAACAAAAAAGTTGAATTCTCAATACAAAAAACCATTTTTCTGAAAACTGTTGATTTCTTAACCTGAAGAGTTATTTTTTTAACAATAAAGATAATTTCGAACCAATAAAGGCTAATCTTTCACCTTATAGGTGAATTAACAAAAAATTGTTTTGTCCTAACTGTTGAATTTACAGCTCAATAGTTGAACTTTCATTTATGAGGGATGATTTAAAAAAACATTTAAATGTGTAACCAATTTGTAAATTTTTAATACAAAAAGATGATTCTTTAAGGCTATGGTTGGATTTTCAACAAAAACATTCATTCTCGGCCAAGAAAGATTAATGTTAAATTAAAAGAAAAGTTAAAATTTTAACAAAACAGTTGAATTTTCAACCAAAAAGAATTAAGTTTCAACCAAAAAAGTTAAATTTTCTTATTGAAATCTGTTAATTTAGTCTGCATTTCGGCGAATAAAACAAAAAAGGAAGTAGAATTTGTATAGATACATTTTATTATTAAGAAAGTTTTATTACGTCCTGGTGTTAAAATAAAAAGCAAATAATATTTTACAAACTGAAAAGTTGTTTATTAAAAAATAAATAAAATTTTCGGTCCACGTAAAAATTTCTGGTAATTTCTCAGTTTCCAGTTCCAGGGCCCACCTTGTTTTTTCTACTTTTAGTAGTTGAGCCCGTGACTCTACTTTACAGCACTTCTAATTTGATAGTTAAAGTTTTGTTAATCCTAATTTGAAGGCTAATCATTTTTAATTATTAAAAAAATATTTTTTTAGAATTCCATTGTAAAGCACTGGATTTCACAAGGTGCTCCATCAATAAAATTAATAATAGGAATTGCCTTTTACGGAAGATCCTATACTTTGGCTAGCTCAAAAGTAATTGGCAGAGGTGCAAAGTTCGCTCGTGAAGGAAAGTGCGGTAGTTCCCCAGAATATTACAACTTATGTCCTCTGTTAAAAAAAGGAGGCTGGAAACGTATCTATGACAAAGAACAGGAAGTACCATATATGTACAATGGAACTGAAGTTGTTACTTATGATGATGAGGAGTAAGTCTTCAAATAAAATTATTCATAAATTTATGTTTTATTAATAATAAAAATATTTAATTTTTACAATAATTCCTAGATCCATTAAAGCAAAGGCTGAATATGTGGTGAATACGAATCTTGGTGGTGCTATGGTGTGGACTGCAAATCAAGATGATTTCCATGGAAAATGCGGAGAAAAGTTTCCACTTCTGAAGAAATTGAACAGCATCCTCAGAAATAAATGTTGAATTCTTGTAAAAATCTCATTTAAAAAAAAATAAAGAATTTATTGCGTGTAGATCAAGGCATTTTTTTTAATTCCTAATTACATGCCGCTTGAAATATGTTTTTTTTATTGTGTCTAGGCATCTCGTATATTAAAATGATTTTTAACCGTTTTAATTAGAAAGAGCACGTTTTTTTTAACTTTGTTCCTAGTGCCCGAATCTTTATTAAAAAAATTTCAGAAAATTGTGTTTGCGTATACTGACGTTGCCTATTACATTTTAGAACAGTTTCAAAAAAAAAAATTAAACTCGCCAAAAATTCTGCAAAAATCTACAGAGAAGAAGAACCTTCTATCTTTAGTAGTTGCTGAGTTAGGGCCATTTAAAGTAACCGCTACTTTTGAAAAAGTGAATGAGAGATCGACATCTTAATTTTGCATCTGTACTTTGAAAATATCTTAATGTGACAAAAAAGGATTATGTATATTTCTCCGGGAAAATTTAATTCTTTATATATATAAAAATCGTTATCACAATTGAAACAGAAGCTTTACGTCTTATCAAGAAAATAATTTAAAGTATATTCATAGATCTTCTCGAACTGACAATCCTACTTCTCAGAGTTTGTTTCATATTTCGCATAGTTTGCCTGTAAATAAGAATTTCTCATGTTTAGAAACAATTTTTGTGATTAGATAAATGGTCTTAAGAAAATTTGCAAATCTTGTGGAAATGTATAATTTGTTTCTTAACATGTTATTTATCTCTCATTTTTTCCGGAATTTTTTTTCGGATTCGATAACTTCGAGTGAATATATAGATATTTTAATTTTATCTGATTATAATTAAACATTCAGTTTTGAAAATAAATTTCATAAATTTCATTCTTTCACTCAAAGAGAAGGCCTGATATGCTAAGGAATATGATCTCGGGTTTTCCAAGATGTGGAGCATCAAATTAAATATAAGATAAGCATCAAAGATAAGCAAAAAAAACAAAGATAAGCATCAAAAAATTTTTATTTTGTAAGAAGATGGAATGCTTTACTTCCAATATTTATAAAGTTTCATTTACAATAATGCAAACTTTGTATTACGTAAGTTTGTAAACAATACACTAGAAGTTTTATAATTGACGTCATAAGCAAATTTTTTTAACCAGACAATGGTGCGTAAATTCTCAAATTTGAGATTGAGCAATAATATGCAATATTTCTATAATATACATTATTTTAGAATCATCAAAAATTATTACTTAATAAAGAAAAGGTTTGCGCAAAAAAGCTTTGATAGGCAAAAGACATGTTATCGAATTTGTACAAAAAATCACCATTAAACAAAGTCAAGCTAACTGTTTATGAGGAATTATTATAAATAAATAGAAATTTCCGTTAATGAGTGATATGATCCTAAGGATTGAACATTCTTCATTGGCAAATTTGAGTGCGCCTAGAGCGCGCGACTTTTGGCTCTCGAGCTTTGTGTTCGATAATGTATTTACCCTACGCTGCGCGCTCGGTCTTTGTGCTTCTCCCACATTTGTGCACATAATTTTTAAAATTATAGGTAAAAGAATCGAACTCGGTATTTTGGCTATTGTGAATTCTCTTTTGTTAAAGCTCATTCGGTTTCAACGAACACATTCACAACACGTTGCTTACCCTCTTTTTCTTACCCATTTTGTACCCTATTCTCTGGACCTCGCTAGGAACGTGGGGAAAAAAATAAAATTGTGTTACAGGTATCAAACTAATCGTCACAGAAACCCGAATTGAGCATTCTTTTTTTTTTAAATTTCTCCTATTTAGGGATTGATAACAATCAAACAACATTATAAAATTGAAAATACCACTAATTATAGAATCAGCTTTCATTTTGTTTCATCTATAATATCAAGAAAATACGTTTTTATAGAAAATACGATGAATTCTGTTTTATAATAAGGCGTATTTTCTATTTTTAAATTTTTTGGGGCGTTTTAAACCCTAAATAGTGTTAATTTGTAAAAATTTCAGTAAAAGAAAAGCGAAGCTGACTTTGGTTTCAAAACACGACTTGTTTGATACCTACAACATATTTTTACATTTATCCCCAGGTCACTAGGAAGGTCCAAAAAGTAGGCTAACTTTGCGGTAGGAAAATGTAAATATACGAGTCTTAAAGTTCTAAAATTAATTATTTCATACATTTCATCAAACTAGTTGAAAAGGTGCATTTTAATAATTTTTTAAATTGTCGAAATGATTATGTATTTTTTCAAAAAGGAAAGGAGGAAAAAATATAAACCATGCGAACTTAATTGTTTTTTAACGTGGGAGATAAGACCTATATTTATCGACATTTTCATGGCATTGTGCATGATATAACACATTTTACGAGATAAAAAGTGTTTCAGCAGTCAGCAGCTTTTTCCGGCACTTGTGGAAAATTGTTTTTTTCTCTCGTGTATCATCGTCCAATAAAAAGATGCTGAACATGCATATGTTGCTAAATTTTTACTTTCTGAGGATTTTCAAAGTTTTTTGGATACCAATATACAAATATACGTACAAAAACACAGCTTTGTAAAAATCGTTACTTTTATTCAGGAGGTCTCAAAACGTGAACATTTTATTAAAAATGACGAAGTCCAATTTTTAATACAACTAATACCTTCTTATTACAGTAGAGAATGTAAAAAATTTAGTTTAAAACCATATTAAACATTGTTAGATCGAAAATTCACTTCGCTACAATAATAAAAATTAATAAATGCGTCCTTTTCTTTCTTCAAACACTATAATCAATGTCGACCTTATCCAGGAAGGTGTCGTCTTGGCCCCTCGCTTTTTCATTCGACAGATTTTTAATCACTTCAGTTTCTTTTTTTTTAATAATAATTGAGAAGCAGCTTATCGAACCTAATAATCAAAAGAGATATTTTGCAGCTACCTAAATTATAAATCCAACAATACCTAATAGGTTTTTGAACCATTATTTTTCAATTAAAAAAAAATTTTTTAAAATTGTGTGCTTAGTCCCACTCCGCTGATCCATACAGAAAGGTCAAATGTGAGAATATTTAGGTTGAAACTTTTAATAATCTTATTCTTTTAATTACAATTCTCGCTGAGAGAGTTTTCAAAAATAAAAATTTGAGTCAATTATTATATTCATAACCAAAAACAGGCTTTCATTAGTTCAACATTTTTAAATTTATAAAATTATAATTTATTTATTGTTTTTCATTATTTATGAAATGTTGAGTTTCTAAATATAAAAGCAATAATTATAATTAAAAACTTCTTTGTCACTTTCTAACATGACAATTAATTTTGTTTTCCAGATGTACAGAAAAGCAAACAATGCTACTGATAAAAAAATATCATACGATTACAGTATCCAGCGTCAAAATTTTCTAATGAATTCTCCAATAGAATTGTTTTTCAGAAAAACAATTCCAAAATCTTTCAATTAATATCTTGATTATATTTTGCATTATCAACTTCTTTTATTCGAATTATTGTAAACTTTATTAAACCCCTCTAACACTTTAATCACTCTCAATCAGGAATTAGCAATCATTTATGCAAACCCCCTATCTTTTTTTAAGCAAACCCTAAATCAAGAAATTTTAAAATAACTAATTTCTTCCAAATTTAAAAAAAATGACATAATTTTTATTAAAAAAGAACAAATTTTTGAATATAATGTATATCACTTCCTCAAAATCAATTAATATTATGTTTAGAACCAAATTAAAAGTGATATTTTTTTAATTATTGGAAGTAGATGAAATAGGCATGCATTCTTAATTAGGTCTTGCTTAATAACAAAACCATTATAATCAGACTTTTGTTTTTGTTTCATGGCTTTACAAGATTTGAGATAGCAAGTCTCCTCTAAATGAAGCCCATATTTATAAAAGAAAAATGTTTTCGAGAATATTCCATATTTGTTTCAAATAACTCTTAAGTCCTTATGATGCAATTTTCTTGGTAACAATAAAGCAAGGCAATTATGATTCAGATGAAATTGACCAAATATTTATTTGTTGAAGAACTATTTTCTCTGTTATAAACTGTCCAATAAGTAGATTCATAGTTTCAGTCAAGCATTTGTGCTACAAACTACTTATCACTTATCTCTTATTACCACTATTTATTATTATCTCTTATCTATAGCTTCCTTTTACAAGAAACAAATTAGATATAAAAATATATATA
>JAAAKG020136283.1:0-13257 GCA_010014905.2 Druon quercuslanigerum
TACCGGCTCAGGGATCGAACCCCGGACCTCTGAGGTGAAGTCCGAGCGTCTAACCACTGAGCCACCGAGGCTCTCCCATTACCATGTATAATTGATCAAAATACCGTCACTTACCAAAATTTCTTGCAATTTACAGAAATTTTTAAATTGAATTTTGGGTAATTTACTTTCAGTTTCTATAAATTACCTGTAACATTACCATAAATTACCCCAAAATTTCCGGAAATATATAAAACTATGTCAAATTCAATTTTGAGTGATTTATAGTAAGTTGCCACATTTACCTGTAGGATTACCATAAATTACCGAAACTTTCCATACATTTCTGAAAATTTATTGAAGTTTTAAAAATATGATTTGAAAATTTATGGTAATTTACCATGAATTTCCTGTGAATTTCCTGGCTATTGCCAGAAATTTTCCAAAAAATCATAATTTTTCGGAATTTTACAAAACTGTTTAAAATTGAAATTTCCGCAAATTATTATCTTTACCTGTAAAATTACTATAAATTATCTGTAATGTTACCATAAATTGTAAAAAAAATTACTTAAATTTCCGGAAATTTCTAAAAATATTCAAAACTGAATTTTGGGTAGTTTAGGGTTATACCATATTTACCCGTAAAGATAGGATAAATAACCGAAAATTTCCGGAATTTTATAGACATTTTTTAATTGAACTTTGAGTAATTTATGGTAAGTGACCATAAATTACCCTTTAAATTATCGTAAATCAAGGTTCCTTTATTGGAAACCCAATATGGACTGAAATCTTGAGTGAATGTCAATAAATGTCTAATAATAATTATTATTTATTTATTATAAGAAATATCGTATGCGCTAAAGGGAAGAGGGACTTTTTCTCCTTCTAGGTGCATAATATACTATTGTTTGACAGGTCATTAATACATTTATTAAACTGAAAAAAAAATTTCCGAGAATTTTCCCAAATTTTAGGGAAGTTTCCCTAATATTTAGTAGGTACAATTTCGGAAGTTTCGGGAATTTCTCCAATTTTAAGGGAAATTTCCCTAATATTTTTTAGGGATAATATCGGAATTTTCTCAAATTTTAGGGAATTTTCCATAGCATTTCATAGCGAAAATTTCGGAAGTTTTGGGAAATTTCCAGAAAGATTATAAGGAAATGTTAGACATTTTTGATAACTTTAGGAAATTTTCGCTAACAAACTGTAGGGAAAATATCGGGAAAAGGTTTAGAATTTCCCAAAATTAATTAAGATGCAGCTAAAAATTAGGAATTGTTTTGCCGTGTGTATTGGATTGTCTGGAATATACTATATGATTGTTTTCTTACATTATTCTATTTTAGACAGATATATTTACAATAATCACAATAAATTAGTTAAGCGATTGTTTAAAAGAAAGATCTAGGCAAGTAACTGAAGTTTAACTATTATGAGTTTCACGACTGGAGTGGTTTCTTCAACTCTTTCATATTTCCTTTTTCGTCCTCTTTTATTTCCATGAAGAGAATTAATTTTTTAAAAGCATCCTGAACAAGCTGGAAAAGGGAACCTTTCAGAAAGCAGCTATAAAAATGTATTTAAAAAAATTTATTAATTCACTCACCTTAAAATTGTAATGCAGGTCTTAACGAATGATTGCATCAATTTATTGATGCAAAATATTTTAAAAAAATAAAAATAAAAGACACAAAAAAAGTTACTTCAAATTATATCTGTACATAAATCATAAAAATAAAATGCAATAACGTTACTTACAAATTGTCATAATTGTCAACAATTATGAATATTACTTTTAATTTGAAATATGAGAATATCATACCAAATTTTTATGACAAATAATTTTCCGAATAAAAGTATAAAAATATTAAGAAATATTCCCCATGAAAATATATGAAAATTTTCCGAAACAATAGGAAGGATGTCTTAGTTTCTTATAGTTTTGTTTTTTCCGAATTATTCCTTTTTTCTGGAATACGTCCTGTTTATTCTGAAAATTTTCCGAAAATTTGAGAAAATTCCCGAAATTCTTTACATTCGACGCGAAATTTCACATAAATTTTAACGGATTTAAAAAAAAGTTTCTCACTCTTTTTTTGAAGGTTTAAGAACGTTTCAGAGTTAGCAGTGATTTTTAATATCTCGCGCTGGTCGTTCCAATAATTTGCAACGTTTAATGCAGATTAAAGAATTGAAGATCCTTAATTTTTATGAAGACTTCACTCGCCTCCTCAGAGGCAACCGGTTTCTGACAATGTAGAAAACATAAACTTATTTTTTCAAAACCTCGCAATGTATGCTTAGAAATTTTGTTTCTTCAGTCGACTCTGAGATTAAGCGTTGTCGGGTTTTAATGTGGTCTTAAATCCGTGGCTGGTCCTGGTCAGAAGTCGTAATTTAATGAAATGGGGTTCGACGCGGCGCCGAGAATCGCGTCGTCCTGTGGTGACATCCAGAACCTTGTCCCAAGGCGTCTATGTCGTGTTCTCATTTCTTGTCTGCTGGCACGAACCGGTTACTGGCAGGATCAGTGGGACTACATAGGTCCAGCCGATGCGATGGTTCTGGTGACTGGCAGATCGCCATGCAAATTCTTTTATCCTGGCCAAAGAACAGCGGCACGTCAAAGGACAAAACCAGTAATCCGGTTTCCATCATGATTCGCGGTCGAAGCTGACGACGATTCGTAAGGTCTGACGAGCCGCAGATAATTCTTCGACGTTCTTTCTTCGATTGGGACACTGTAACCAGGGATCGAATTACCACTTATTAGAGTCGCTCCCGTTCCGAGAGACTTAGATCAAACTTCGGATAGATCGTTTGTCGTCAACACCGCTTTCAATGTAAATGCCTATAAATTATAGTACGCGAAGAGACGCCTTCTTCGGAATCTTCTTCATTTTCCCTGAAGGGCTTCAAGTGGTTGGAAATATACGATATTAATCAAAGTATTATTAAGAGGGATAAAATCTAGTTCGAATCTAGAAAGGAAGTTCCAGATAGCCTCAGGCTACACTGTAAAACATGTTTTAGGAATTTTCAAAAAATTTTCACACAATCACTTTGGGAATATTCCCAAACGTTCGAGGGGGAAAACCTCAAAGAATGGTAGGAATTTTCCCAAAAGTTTAGGAAATTTCCCAACATTTCGTGAGGAAAATTCCAAAGCTATATGGGAAGTTACTCATTAGTTTAGGAATTTTTCCGAACTTTCTGTAGGGAAAACTCCCCAAAATTTGTGGATTATCACTTGACTGAGTTTTTTCCCTATGTTATTGCAGAGTAATGTTTAAAATTTCGAGAATTTTTTCCAAACTAGAAAAGGGAAACATTCTCCAAAATTTGTGGAATATTAATAAAAAAGCCAGGGTCAGCTTGAACGTAGTGAAATAGAAGAGTCTCGCCCTGAAGGAACACTTTCTTGATCATGGTAGCCTCGGCATTAGGTACTATCCTGTGCTTCGCGTCGACTACTCTCTTAAACACTCGACGCGTCATTTCTGTTGTAAGAGAGGCGTACGTCGCGCTCTGGCGGATTTTCTTATAAACTACCAGCTCCAAGAAACAAGATTCAAAGAAAGACGGTAGTAAAATTGTAATTTATTATGATATAATAAATAATAATTTTATTATTATACGTCATAAATGAATAATAATATTCTATATTGTATTATTATTAGAAACTAGGCTTGGGATGAAACCTTTCTAATCAGAGAGTCATTAGAGAACAATGAAGCATGACGCATATAGGATCGATGAAATATATGAACTATATCTAAACTAATTAAGTAACTATGTTAACAATTAAAAATCAGTTGGAATTATTTTCATCAATTTATATGATAATTTAATTTATTTTGTTTAATTTTTGTAGTCCGTTAATGGTGTATCCGCATGGCATATGTACAAATAAGGAAAAATAAATAATGTAAATAAAATATAATCGAATCATACATATAATCATATGATTCTTTGATCGTTGGGTCGGTCATTAATCGTTCATTTGATATACTCAAATAATTTTATATCCAAAAGAACAATAAGATAAGAGAATAAGGTTATTAATATTTATAGGTCAATACGAATTTTTGAGGTTATTCTCTGGTCTGATGTTTGTACTTTTTTTTTTTTGTAACAAAAGTGTGTTTTTTTCTCATGTTCCATGGGAAAATTACCATTGCGTTGCGTAAAATTGACTATTTTTCGAAAACTATTTGTCAATTTCCTATCATTTCGGCGAAATTCCCAACTGCCTGAGGAATATTCCGCTTTTTGACAAAAAATTCCCAAAACTTTGGGAAAACTACTAATCTCATTAGGGAAAGCCACTTTCCCAACTGAAATTAGGAATTTTCCCTGAGGAACAGTTGGGAAAAATCTCAACATTTTTTACATTCTTTAGTTAGGAAATAATCAGGGATTTTGAAAAATAATAGCAAAAGGCGGGTGATTTCTGGAAGAAACAGCAGGGTGGCTACTGAACCGGGAAATGACCGGGAATTTTATTAGACCGGGGAAAACCGGGAAATAGCAGTGAATTGATTTTTTGACCGGGAATTTTACAAATTTCTAGAAAAAAATCTGTTTAACTTTCTTAGATTTTAATCCTTTTGAAATAATTAGTTAGATTGTGATCTTTTTCAATTATGATATCATTTAGTTTCTAATGCGTAATCCAAAAATCTTTTACTTTAAAATTTTTTCATTTTAGATTTCTAATTTTTAAGCGTATATTTTAAATTATTGAATTTTAAAATTCTGTTTTAAAAACTTAAAAGAATTAAAATTGAGAAGCGTTGAAACTCTCGAAGATATTTATTTGCAACAAAAAATTTTAGTTGATCAAATGAGAATATGAATTATCTAACGGTTTTTAAAATTGAACTGTACTTTAATATTAAAATAGTAAATAATAATTTATTTTACAAGACGATTCGAAATCAGATCACAATTTTATAATTTTCAGATTTTAACGCTCAAAATTAAACTGTTTCAGTAGGAAACTCTTATTAGTTAAACAAACTTAAACGGTCGATTGAAACTTTATATTTTATTTTTAATTTAAAAATCACTTAAAAACATTATATTTATAAACAATGGCTTCATTTTTTGACTTTTTATTGAAAACCAGTAATTATAAATTAACTAATGAAAACTAAACAAAGCAAAACTTAACCTTGAACGTTACAATTTTAATTGCTTTGTTAAAACAAATTCCATTTTAAATAAAATCATTTAATTTTTATGTATAAATTACAATTGGACACCTCTTATTCTCAGAAAAAAATCGAGTAAGTTGAAAAAATATTGAGAAGTTTAAAAAAAAATAATTTAAAAATTAAATAATTTAAATTAAGTTTCTACATGTGCCGACAAAATCGGGCCATTCGTACAAAAATGTCCGTGTCCACGGAATATTTTAAAGATTTAGAAATATTTAAAATGTTATCAAAAATGAATTTGGACGATTTTAAGTAAAAAAATTTCATTTAGCAGGATTTTTAAAAAATGTTCAGGGAAAATTTTACGAAAATTTCGAATAATTTAAAAAAATATATGAATGTCTAAGAAAAAATTTAAATTATTAAAAATTGGAAAAAATTTCAAACAATTTAAAATGTTTTAAGATTTTAAAATAGAAAATGGAAGCATTTTAAGGATTTTCAAACTATTTAAAATTAGAGTAACTTTTAATTTAAGAAGTGTTAAGTTTATGGACAAAATTTAATCGTTCTGTTTTTAATGTTTCTAGCTTAAAATGCTTAAAATGTTATAATTTTGATATTTTGTAATTCATTAATTGATTCTTCATTTTAGAGCATTGAAAATTATAACAAGGATTTATATTTTTAGAAATCTGAATCTTTAAATTCTGTAACTTATAAAAATTTATATTTTTAATTTTGCAGTTTAACTGTATTTAATTTAGAATTTAATATTTAAAAAGTGTTATTAGTTTCCATTTTACAAGTGTAAATTATTGAGCACTTGAATAAAACATTTTGAAATTAAAAATCTTTTAACCTTCTGTTTTAAAAGATTTTTTTTGTTTAATTAAAATTGCCACCCTGAAACATTTTGAGCGTCAAGAATAATCAGGGCTGCCACAAAATCACGTTTGGTCTCTTTTCTTGCTCAAATCATTTTTATAGGGTATTTTAAGGTATTTAAAATAATTCCAAGGAATTTTCGAGAGCTTTTATAGTTTCAAAAGATTTTAAAGCAATTGGAATATTTTAGGGTATTTTAAAAGATTCCAAAAAATGTTTAACAGATTTCAATATTTTAAGGTATAACAAATTATTTGAAATATTTTACAATATTTTAAAAAATGGCAAGGGATCTTATCAGATTTTTGAAGGTTTTAATCATTTTAAGTAATTCTCGCAAGCTCCGTGATTTTAGGAAATTTCAAATAATCTATTCACAAGAAATAAGGGATTTCGTAGGATATTAAATATTTTCAAATATTTCAAGGTACTATTCAGGTATTATATTCAAATTATTACAAGATATTACTAAAAAATGTTACGAATTTCAAAGATTTTAGGGTATTTTAGAAGATTACGAAGAATTTTCAATTTATATCAATCAAAATTTAAGAAATTTAAATTAGAATAAAATCTAAATTAAAAGTCTTATTTAAGGTCCAATCATCAAATTGCTTCAAGCTCCTGTAAAAAACAAGATACCTACGACCAAATTTGGACCACAATGAACGAACAAAAAATGCTACAATTGTAATCTGGAACAAAATTTTTAAACCAAAATTTCAGACAAAAATAAAAAAGAGGAAAGAAAAATGAGAAGGGAACCAACCACATCCCCTTTTTCACATCCCTTTTTTAACCACATCTTTTTCTTTCTTTCATCTCTTTTATTTTTATTATTATCAAATCACAATAAAAGAACATTGAAAATAAAAAATAAAATTATATTACCAACGTTTCGGTACTCCTACAGTATCACTATATATATATATATATGTACATATCAGTATCAGTATCATACTGTATCATTTCATAAGATTTAAAAGAATGTGGAAAATTTATGGGAATTTTTTTAATTTCCAAAGAATTTTCAAGTGTTTTAAAAAATATCAAGAGATTTCAAAAAATGTTTAAGGATGTGAAATATCTGGAAGAATTTTAACTAGATTTCAATAATTTGAAATAATTTCAAATGATTTTAATGATTTTAGGGTTTTTTTTAAATTCCAAAGAATTATCAAGATTTTTAAGTTAAACATTTTATTTAGGGTTTTCCAACGGATTTCAAAACATTTAAAATATTTTTTGATGTTTTAAGCTATACTTAGATATTTTAAAAGGATTTAAAAAATTCTAATGAATTTTAAAGTTTTGCGTGATTTAAAAAAAACTGCAAAGTATTTGGAATATTATATAGGATTTTAGAAGATTTCAAAGATGTTTTATTATATTTTAATAATTTTTAAAAGTTTCCGAGAAATTTCAAGATTTTACGGTATTTTAACAAATTCCAAGATATTGTCAGGATCTTCTAAAAGTTTTAAAGGAAAGTTTTAAAGAAAAAAAAATACCAGCGGATTTTAAAGAGTTGCAGACGATACAAATAAATTATATACGGCCTATAAGATTTTATGATATTTTAAAAGATTACAAAAGATTTTTAATTTATTTTATAAAATTGAAGGGATTTTAAAAAAACTTGAAACCCTTTAAAGCATGTTTAAAATTTTCAAAAGATTTTTAGGAAGAATAAAAATATTAAGAGTTTTTGAATTCTCTTAAATTTTGTTTAGTTTTTATTTGATTTATTCTGAAGCCTTTTAAACATACCTGAATTTTTCATACGCATAGTTTAATGGTTTTCAGTTCACTTGAAACTTTTTAAAATTTATTTTGAATCTTCATAAATGTCACCGAATCCTTCCTATTTCTTTCAAATGCTTCTAATTTTTCTCTGATTTTAATGAAATTGATTGCATTTTTTTCAATAAATTTCAAATGTTTGAATTTAACTTAAGTAATTTGAAATCTCATAAACAGTATTTTTTTTAAATATTCTTTTAAATTAAAAGATCATTAATTATGGTGTTGCTACTGTGGGAGCAGAGAAAAAGTTCGCGAAATGTTATTTCACATTTTTTTTAAATAATGTAGGGGATTAAGGAAAAGGAAAAAAGTATGTTTTGAAATATGTTCATGAGGTATCAGTTAAGTGGAGGTATCCTACCAGGATTGTTTATTTAAAAATCTTTATTGAAAAAAATGACATCACTCTGATCGAAATAGTTCTTTTTCTAAGGAAGAAATCGTAAACAAATTTTGTTGACAAAATAAATTTGTTTAACTTAGTTCTTAGGCTAAAATAAAAAAAATTCAATTAATGCAAAATTAGAATCCTGGGAAGTTGTAAAGTTTCTGTAAATAAAACGAGAGGATAAGTAGAAGACATTTTTTGCAATGTTAAGTAATGTATCCATGTATAAAGTCCGAAGAAAACATAACATGCTTGTTAATATTTTTAAAAATTCTGACTGGATCAAAAATTATTTTGTCTAAATTATGACTTTATATTATTATTAAAAATAAACTGTAAAAAACTGTAAATATACAAGATTGGCAATCATTTTCGCACACATAGAATACGTTGTATTTGTAGATTGAAAATCAGATTACTGAAAGTTGCGTAACTTTAGCGGGGGGGGGGGGGATTTATTTACAGTTGCGATGGTGTTACAAGGTGGTGGCAGGGTCAAAATATATTTCCAAAAAGCTTTAGTCCATATATAGACGATCCTTTATTACAAATAGCTGTGCAAAAATAAATTAAAAAACTATAAATTTATATTTATTTTATTCCACTCATAAACTATTTAACATTAAAAGTCTTACAATAACAGAGTTTCAGTCTTTAAACATTATAGGCCAAAAAAATAAACAATTAGTCAGATAAAAATCGAGACGAAGTCAGGGAATTTTGAAAATGAAGTTTTTCGGCTACCCCCTGACACGGGAAAATATTTTTTAGAAATCTTCTTGATTTTCTCTAAAGTGCTTCAAGTCATCTGAAATTAAAAATTCTCACAAATGTTAAATCAAAAGGGATAAAATCTAATTAAAATCTTCAAAGTCTTTGAAGTCTGAGTTAAAGCTCGAAAGGGATTCTTTAGAGTGGCCAGAGTCTGACGAGCGCTGAAATTTCGAATGAACGTGATGCAGTTTTCAGAGATTTCGATCAGCTGATGAGACACGTCCAGATTGAAATCGGTGCCTCGTGAAACGTCAGAGGTTTCATTTCGTGCCGATGGCAATGTGACAGAGCTTAATTGGATTGAGATTCGTGACGACTAACCGTTAGAAAGCCACCTGGTGGCTTCTTTACTCGTGCTGCCTCACCAATTTTCTTTCAGTAACGAGACTCTAGAGACAAAGTCTAGGGTCTAGAGACAGACATCACCAGCCATTTCATTACCGTTGATGCTCACTTCGATCATTACTTTCCACGCTTCTATTTTGCAACATCTCTTTTCTAGTAATTGTGTCAAATACCACTTCCAGGACATCTGGAACATTGGAAACATTATTTAAAGTAGGCGCCGCGTGTCTAAAAAAGGGTCTCGTAGCGTATCAAGACATTCCTTTAGTTTTTCAAAATCTCCTCCTCAAGTACTCCACCGATTGTCACCTAATGTATCTACACTCCCATCCTCTAACTTCCCTTACTTACACACATTCGCTATTACTATCTACCCACCCTTTTCCTACTTCTTCATCCTGTACTTTTTATCACTTCCGTACCCTTCTTCTCCTCATCACCCTGGCTCTACTTTCATTCTCCTTAATTCTCCGTCTAACCCTTCGTTGACTTTCCCTACTACCGCTTTCTTCAGTTGCTCTAGTCCCCGCTCTATTTACTTTCTCTATTTTCTACTCCTCTCACTACTACGTCACCGATTTTCCTCCCAGCCATTACGATCCCCCCACTCTTCCCCTAATTCTCTCTTCTCTACTATCCTTCATTTCTCTACACTGCTTCCTTCTCTCTCATTTGCTCTACTTCCTCTACTAAAACCCTTCGTCCCTGTTTTCCTGCCCTTCACTTTTTCTACTTTCGCTCCCATCTTATCCTCAACTCTGCTTTCCCTTCACTGCTTTACCTACTTTACCTGCTTCCCCTCCAATTCCGTACTATTTTCCAGTCTTCTCCGACTTCTCCCTTTGCTACTTTCCCTCACTGTTTTATTCTTCTTGCCCTCGTTTTACTTCTTCCGCTCTACCTAATATTCCCCTACTTCCCATCTGGTGAAACAGTTCAACAGGTGGACACTCGAATCAAACTATATCTTAATTCTCTCCTTAATTCTCCTTCTAACCCTACTACCGCTTACCCCACTTGCCCTAGTCACCCCTTTATTTACTTCCTCTGTTTTCTACTCTCCTCACTACCCCGTCACCGATTTTCCTCCCAGCCATTACTATCCATCCACTCTTCCCCTAATTCTCCCCTCTACTTTCACTCACTTCCCTACACTTCTTCCTCCTCTCTCATTTGCCCTACTTCCTCTACTAAAATCCCCCGTCCCTGTTTTCATGCCCTTCACTTTTTCTACTTCCGCTCTAATCTTTTCCTCAGCCCTGCTTTCCCTCCACTGCTTTTCCTACTTTACCTACTTCCCCTCCAATTCCTTACTATTTTCCACTCTTCTCCAACTTCTCCCTTCGCTACTTTCCTTCACTTTTTTATCCTACTTTCCCTCGTTTTACTTCTTCTGCTCTACCTAATATTCTTCTACTTCCCCTCTGGTGAAAAAGTTCAGCAGACGGACACTCGACTAAAACTATAAGAGTTTCTTCAGTGAACTACGAGACCCTGAAAATATATGAAAATTAATCAAATGTTCTGATTTTTGGGGAATATTTTTACTACGAAGGAAACCCTCTACCGGAAAACCGGGACTTTCAAATAGGTAGATGGCCTTGCTTAATTTACTTAAAGTTTTTTTCGAGATTTTAACTGCTTGCCCTCCCCCTCCTGTGAATGGGAAAGGGGTAGAGAGGGGGGTTCGAGTTAACAAAAATCCAAACATAAGATTTGGATGGAGGGATGTTTAACCAAATATAACTTTCCCTACGAATTTACAAAGTATAGTTCCATTTTCAACCCAGTAGTTCAATTTTCAACCAAAAAAAATAAATTTTTAATAAACTCTTGAATTGTCAAGCTATAAAAATTAATTTTCAACAAAGAATTTTAGTTTTCAAACAAAGTGATGAATTTTAAACAAAAAAGATTAATTTTTTACTAAAAAAGACAAATTCTCAACAAAATACATACACTTTTAACTACCTAGTTAAATTTGCAAACCAGGAAGTATAATTTTCTACCAAAAGAGAACAGTTTTTAAAAAACACATCAATTTTTAAACAATTAGTTTAATTTTAAATAAATTATACAAATATTCTACTAAATAGCTGAAATCTGAAACCATGAAAGATCGATTTTCAACCCTAAAATTAAATATTTCAATCTTCAACCAAAAAAGATAAATTTTTAATAAATTCTGGAACTGTCAAAGTATAAAAATTAATTTTTAACAAAGTATTTCAGTTTTCAATCAAAATGATGAATTTTAAACAAAAAAGATTATTTACTACTAAAAAAGAAAATTCTCAACAAAATACATACATTTTTAACTACTTAGTTAAATTTGAAACCAGGGAGATTAATTTTCTCCCAAAAAGAACAATTGTCGACAAAACACATAAATTTTGAACCAATTAGTTTAATTTTAAAGAAATTCTATAAACTTTTTACCAACTAGCTGAAATCTAAAAACAAAATCTGAAACTATAAAAGATCGATTTTTAACCCTAAAATGAAATAGTTCAACTTTTCTTCAAAAAATAAATTTTTTATAATATTTGAAGCAACAAATTTTTTTACAAAACAGTTGATTTTTCTAAAAATTAGTTGCATCTTCTACCCCATTATTAAATTTACAACAAAATAGTTAAATTTCCATAAAAAGAAATTATTTCTAAAACAAAACAAAAAAACAAAAAATTTGAAGATAGTAGAAATTATTTCTAAAACAAAACAAAAAAACAATAAATTTGAAGATAGTAGTTACAATTTTAATCAGTGAGCTGAATTTTCAACCTAAAATCATGAATTTTGAAAAAAGTTTAATAGTTGATATTTCTGACAAAAAAGATTCAAATTTTAAATCCGAAAAAGTTTCAATAACTCACAAATAGATTTTTTAAAGAAAGAATTAAAACCTGGACTCAAACATATTAACTTTTATACAAAGCGTTACACTCTTAACCAAAAATGTATTTTCTACCAGAAAGGCGAATTTTTAACTAAATACATCAATTTTTAAACAAAACAAAAAAATTTCCACTGAAAAAGTCCCATTTCCAAAAAAATGGATTAGTTAAATTTACATTAAAGAAAATTAATTGCACAAGAAGAAAATACGATTTATCAACAAAATGGCTTTATTTTTAACCAGAGAAATAAATGTTTTATTAAGTTATAAAATTAAAGATAAGTAAATAAATCTTAAAAAAAGAGTTTAACTTTCAACCAAGTAGTTGAGATTTTACCAAATTGTTGAATTTTCTTCAAAAGAGTTCAATTTTAAACCTGAAAAAATTAAATTTTAAACCTCAAAAAATTAAATTTTGAACAATAAAATTAGTTTTTAAACCAAAAAGATTAATTTTTCACTAGAACCAAAAAATCTTCACCAAAAAAGATTAAATATCAACAAAGTAAAAGTTGAATTTTCAAACCAAAGAAGAAAAAAAAGTCGAACTGTTGAATTTTAAATTAAGAAATACAACTTTTCAACAAAACAGTTGAATTTTCAATCGAGAAAAATGTATGTAAAGCTGTCATCAATAAATAGAAATTTTGATCATTTATATACTAAACAATAATAGTTTATATAAAAACTAAGTTTCATTGTTAACATTTTTTTTCAAATTATTTCACAAAATGGGAAATTTAGCATTCAAAATAAAGCATCGGCTGGACGTTTAAAAATTTCACAAAGAGGCCTTTCGTAATTTATGGATGACTATTTATTTTTTTATTGAATTACTATTATTCTTTGAATTAATGATTTTTACATTTAGTATTAATACGAATAATAATTGGCACTAATATTATCATATAAATTACAAGTATACAGTTACATTTATCAATAAGCTAAAGAATATTCTTTTCCATATAAGACAGCGTAAAAAATCGTTGACCTGCCCCCCGCCCCCC
>JAAAKG020136284.1:0-13256 GCA_010014905.2 Druon quercuslanigerum
AATTGTACAATTATCTTAAAATTGCCCTTCAACCATTTTAAGATATGAATGAGAGAAATACGGCACTGACCAGAGGACGTGCCAGGTGGCGAGCCAAGGGTTCAGAACTACTGGTCAAAGAAAAGCACGTGCGGCCGGCAGCAAAAAAAAGGACCCCGGCTGCTTTCGGGCACTTATTGTCCAACAAAAAAAAATGTACAAAAATATAGCGATTTTCACAAAAATAAGACTATCACATCATTCCGGGCAATTGGAAATAATTACAGAGTCTATCCGTTACAGTTTGCAGTTTGAATCGCTAAAATATCTTCATTAGAACATTGCCCCTTGTATAAGAAATATTGCTCCAAACTGGACTGTTCTTAAATGTACCCGAAAATCCTTACTTTTTTTTACATTTTTCAGTCTGCAAAGTACAAAACCTTTCCTGCATAAACGTCCTTAACCTCATTTACGTAGAACACTTTTAGCTTTCATATGACTGTTTTTTTGTTGCACTACGATTTTTTTTTAGCTGAGCTGTATAGCTTCAAAGGCAGATGCCTATCATTTTCTCGCCGATAGTAATTCAGTCGAAGTTTAATTTAAAGCACATTTTATTTATTTGAAAGGCATGTCTCAATTGTCCGACTCCTGCCTTACTGGATTTTTTTCCGATTATACCAGTTCTACACGAAAGAAGATATCTAGCTAAAAGTTTGTAATATTCACACCAACTGTACTGCTTACCTTGTTTCTGAATCGTTTATGCATGCACGCTGCATTTCTACTTTCAATAACAATGTGATCATTACGAAAAAGATATTTGTTTTCGTTTTTTAAAATCCTCAATATTTTTTTCAAAAACTCAATTTACTTGTATAATATTGGCCACATTACGCGTACGACGTGCATGACGCGTGCATGATATTATTATAAATTATGGCCAATAAGAGCACGTCATTTTCGGCTGTCGTGTTACTTGTTGGTTTTCTTATAGTTTATCCTATTGTTGCTTTGTGTTCACGAAAAAAAAAACAAGGAAAAAATAACTTTTTTTCCCCCATCATATATTTTTGTAAGGGTGAGTGAGGTTAGTATAAAATTATCAGGTTTTTAATCATGAGTTAATGTTTTTTTAAGCATGGACCTTCTTATAATTTTAGTTATTAAATTGCATTGCTGATGCAAAATGCGATGACAACTGAATGTGATTTTGAGGATAGGAATAAATTTTAGAAGACAAGAGCGAACTTCTGGTCGCAGAATTAGAGAATTCGTGTGATATCAGGCGATATCAAAACGTAGCAGGATTGCATTTTTTTGTCACTTTAATGCGAATCATCCATATATCCACAAAAATCTGTAGAAACTTAGTTTTTGCTTCAAAAGGTTACGAAAACGGACCACAAAAACTTAACAAAAGTTAAACTGTTTCTCATTCTTCTTAATATGAAAAAATACTCCGTGTTTCAAATACATTGATAACTAGTTAAATTTTAGATACAAATTTCACCAGAATTTCATTCGAATTTGTAAAACTTTTTGTGAAAAAACAGAAACTATTTGAATCAGGATTAAAATGAAAAAATATGTTCATGTTTTCATACTACTTCTTTCTGATAGATTTTTTTACTGTGAGCATTTCTCTCTTGAATTTTATAACAAATTCGATGCTTTACAGGAATATTATTCAATTTTAATGTTTATATTAAATGGAAATAATAGCTCAAATATTAACTTTTAACTAAAAATACACGAATTCTATACTAACTTTACTCAATAGCAGAAAAGTACCATTAAACTCCATTCACTTCATCTTCACTACAAAACAGCTACATAAAATGTATAATCTTTCAATGCTTTATATGCTTTTAACTAATGTATGCTTTAAGAACTGTGGGATTGAATAAACTATGACAGTAAATTCACTACAGTGGTTAACGGCACTGCTCTGACATTCTCACTCATATCTTTAACTTTCAGGTCATACAGAACACAAATTATCGATTGTTTTCAGTTTTATGGATGTTTCGAGTCTTCATATCTCCCGTCAATTCTGCCAAATACTTAATCTGTATTTTAAAAAAACACAATTTTAAACACCTTCAGCAACACATACATACCAGGCAGGGCGAAAAATTGTTTTTTGACCCACTACAAAGAAACTTTCAACAAAATAGTTGAATTCTCAATTAAAAAAATGAATTTTTAACAAAATACATGAATTTTCAAACAAAAAATTCAATTTTTAACTAAGAACGATCAAGTTTTAATAAAAATATTCATTTTCAACTAAAAATAGAATAGTTTAGTTTTTAGCTCAAAAAGCTTTATATTAAAAAAAAAAATGACGTTTTCTACAGATTATTTCAAATTTTATCCAAAACAGATAAATTTCACACCAAATAGTAGAACTATAACAAAAAAAGATGATTTTTCAATTAAAAACATTAATTTCCTACCGAATATAACAATTTTTAATCAAATTAATTTTCAATAAAAGAACAATATTATAAAAAGTATTTACAGTAAGATAGAATCCACTTAAAATCTGACAGGTTCTACCTTTTATTTTGCAGAATCTCTCAGCGACGCAATTTTGTTTTTATAGTAAATTATGTAAGACGGTTTTTCTTGATATTAGACAAAAAATTCGACTTTGGACTTCTATATTATAAATCATAAAAAAAACATTAATGTTTGATCAATCGACGTAATTCTCTGCAACATACGATTAGTTTTTAGCCAAAAATGATATAATAAAACTTTTCCTTAAAGAAATTAATTTTCAACAAACAAAAAATCAAGAAAATAGCTAATTCTCAATAAAGAAGATACAGTTTTAACAAAGATAATTAATTTTCTACAAAAAAGACGAATTTGCTGCTGAAAAAATTCATTTTTGAGTTAAAAATATTAATTTTTATGCTAAAATACTACAGTTAAAGTTTAATTAATTTCTTTAACATTGTAGTTGAATCCTCCATCAAAAAGATCAGTTTACAACTAAAAAGTTTAATTTTATAACAAAAAAGAGGAGTTTAAAAACAAATAACGAAGCTTGCAACTAAAAAAGATAAATTTCTTAATAAAAATACGAATATACAACCAGAAATAGGATAGTTCATTGTTTGGTAAAAAAAATTAATATTCAACAGCAAAAATGTAAATTTTCAACAAATAATGTTAGTTTTTTATCAAAAAAGACGATGTTTTAAACAAATAATTGAATTTTTAACCCAAAAATATCAATTTTTTAATTAAAAATTTCAATTTTTCACGGAAAGTTGGATAGTTAAATTTTCAGTTAAAGAATTTAATTAAAAAATAAAGTAACGCTCAACTAAATAGTTTCATGCGCAATCACAAGGATGAATTTTTAACCAAGAAGATTAATTTCCTACCATCCAAAACGAATCTTTATCGAAATATGTGATATTTCGAATAAATGGTACAATTTTCAATTTAAAAAGATCAATTGACTTTCGTTTCTGGCAAGAAAGTGTAAGGTAGTGGGAATTGTGGACGCTGAGTTATTCCGATAATTGTGGTGAAATTTGAGGTGAGTGAATTCTGGAAGTGTATGGAAGGGTTTGGATGAAACAGATTATTTGAGGGATTGGTTTGAGATGTGTGAGAGGGTAGGAGGACTGGGTTGATCGGGTTAGTAGTAGCAGGGTTGGGTAAAAATGAAGAAAGACAACACAGGTACGAGAACGTGACGATAGATGGAGGCAGAGAAGGATAGAAGGCGGGAACATTTGAAATTGAAATTGGATTCATGGATAGAAAAAGTGTAACATCGAGAAAAAATCGTAATTAGAGCAGGAAGTGTTGAGTACACAGAAGGAGGAGATCAAAGAAAGGAAGGCAAAGGGGAAGTAAAAGGAAACTATAGAAAAGGAGAAATTAGGAGCAAAAAGCGTAGGATCGATTGAGGCTTTTATCAAAGGAAGAGAGGGGAGCTTGTAAGCAGTGAAGAGAAGGACGATTTAGGTTAAAACTTGAAATATCCAAAAATGTTCAGATCGCCACCGGAAAAGCAGAGTTTGGTAGAGAAGGGTGAGAATAGTAAGGGGGCCAAAGGAAAAGGTGAAGAACCCAAAAAACAGAGAAAAGAGGAAAGATAATGGGCATTTATGAAGAAAGGCAGGAAAAGGGGGGAGAAGAATTAAGGAAAGAAATGAGGCAGGAAATGGATGAACTTAGGAATGAAATGAAAGAATGGGAAGAAGTTAGGGAAAAGTTAGAAAAGAGGATGCAGTCATTGGAGCAAAAGCTAGAGAAGCAGGAGGATAATAATAAAAAGGTAGAAGAGATGCAAGGTAGGATTAGAAAGATAGAAAGCTCGAACCGGGATCTTGGCTGGGGCGTGAGTGGGAATACGGAGAAGGAAAGACTGAGAAAAATAGAACAAAGAATAGAAAATAGGAGAGGGAAGAAAGAAAAAGAAACCTAGTGATAAAGGCTATAAGATGAGAGGGGAAGGAGATTCAGGAAGGAATGGAAGAAGTACTAAGAAGGATTGATGCAAAAGTAGAGATAGAGGAAGTGCGAAGTATAAGAAGGGAAGAACTAAGAGGGGAAAGAATGCTACTGGTGAATCTAAAGAAATGGGAACAAAAGAGAGAAGTAATGGTAAAGAATAGGATGTTATATGGAAGCTTGGAGAGAATAGAGGATGATTTGACATCAGTCGAAAGGACGATGCAATATAAGTCAAGGAAAATAGCGGAAGAGGAAAGAAAAAAGGGAAGAAGAACATGAGTTAAATATGGGAGGATACAAATGGATGGAGTAGGGTGGGATTGGGAAGAAGAAAGGGAAGAGTTAGTAAGAAATGAGAGGCAGGGAAACTAGGAGAGGAAGGAATAAGCAATAATAAGAGGCAAAAAGAGATAAAAACGAATGCAGGGAAGAATATAGGATGTGTTACTGGAATGTAGCAGAATTGGAGAGAAATAATAGGGAATTTATAAAAAACTTGTTACAATGGGATGTTGTAGTAATGATGGAGACGTGGCTAGATGAAAAGGGATGGAAAAGAGTAAGGGGAAGATTACCAAGAGGTTACAAATGGCAAGTTAAAAATGCAAAGAGAAAGAATAAAGGGGCAGAGCAACGGAAGGAATGGTAATAAGAGTGAGAAATGAATGTATAAGAGGGAAAGATAAGAAAGAGAGGAAAGAGCAAAAAGAAGGATCAATAGTAGAAGAGGTAAATATGGGAGGAGAGAAGTGGAGACAGTGGGGGTTTATGTGAACGGAGATATATAGGAGAAAGCAGAGGAGTTAAAAGAAATGATAGAAGACAGTAAAGGAGATATTAGACTTATAATAGGTGGGAATTTCAACGCGAGAACGGGAGATAGATGAGGAAAGGAATGGGGAGAAGAGAGAGGAAGACAATCAAAAGATAAGGTACTAAATGGGGAGGGAAAGAAGCTGTTAAAGAGCTTAGAGGAGTTGGGATGGTTTATCTTAAACGAAAATATACAGGGAGATGAAGAAGCAGAATATACGGGGTCAGGAGGAGAAAGGAGAACGGTAATTGATTATGTGATATTGGATCATGAGGTAAGAGGGAAGGTCAAGAAATTAGAGGTTGGTGATTATATTGATTCGGATCACTTTCTATCAATAGTGACATTAGAGGGAGAAAAATTAATAGTAATATGCATAGAAAGGGGGCAAAGATAAAGAGTGTAGGTAAAGGGGATAGGTCGAGGCAAGGAAAAGAAAAGTTTAAAGAAACAGTTAGAAATATCAAACTGGGAAAGGAAAATGTGGACGTGGAGATGGAAAAAATGAAACGATAAGTAAAAAGAGGATTAGAGTCCACAAACAAAAATAAAGTTAGTAAAGAGATGAATAGAAGTGGATGGGATGAGGAGTGCAAAGAGAAAAAGAAGGAGGTCAGAAATGAATTAAGAAAGTAGACAGAAGGGATATGAAAGGTAATAAATAGAGAAAGAAGAAGAAAAAGAGTTAACCAAGATATTGAAATGGTAGAATGGAAAAAATATTTTTTGGATTTGCTAGGAGGAGTAGAGAGAAAAGTTAGGAAGAGAGAAAAATATGGTAGAGAAAAAGATGAGGAAGAAGACATAACAAGGCAAGAAATAGTCAAGGTGTTAGGAATAATGAAGGATGGAAAGGCACCTGGTATAATAATTTAAATATTTAAATTTAACTGTAGAAAAGACAAAGATATTGAGTTTGAGAATGGAGATCATAGAGTTCATATAAGAGAAAGGACATTAGGGGTAAATTGAAGGACGCTACGATGTATGGTGAGAAAAGAAGCGCAAAGGGATAAATTAGGTTAGATTTGAATTTAGGTTAGGTTAGAATTAGAGCGGGAAAGAGAGAATGGAAATGAAAGTGTCTGGTGTAAAGTGAAATCTCCAGCTGTTAAAAGTGCAAAATCTTATATAGGAAAAAATGATACCATTTTAGAGAGTAAGGCAATGAAAAAGCTTATATTTTCTAATTTTATGTGATTTAAAATTCTGTTTTTAGACATGATTACTTTTTATATTCAGAATGTGTGTGAAGAAGTGATTGAGAAATTAAAAGAACTCAGATGTGTGCATGGTGCCTTTAGATCACTGGGAGTTATAAATAACTCTTGAGGGCTATCTTTCGTTAATTATCTTACTCCATATACATTATCAAGTTGTCTGTTCCGCTCGCCTATGAATATGAGATACTTGTTTCCATCATCATTAATCCATGAAGATGTAGGGGTTTCTGAGTTATTTTTCGCTTCACTAGCAGTTGATGTCTCGAAATTACTGGTATCTACTATCTCGTATGCTTCTTCCTTATCGTCATTAATTGATTTATATGATAAATCATCATCATCATTAATACTTTCTTTAGCTTCATTCTTTGCTTCTTCTCTCCCTCTAATTGGTTCAACTTTTTTCATATTCTTCAAACCACCAACAATGTTCTCTTATGGATTGAAATGAGTTTAAACTGTCACTTAATGTGCGTTTAACTGATTCTTTACATGATTTTATAACCCTATGTTTTTGTCGAATTGATTCACTAGCTCTAGTAATTTGATGCAAAATATTCTTTTGCTTTTGAAAATTCTCCTGACGTCTAAGGTGTGACTGATTTTATATTTATCATTACACATGTATATATTACTTTTTCAGATTTATCAAACATTCAAAACCTTTTCTGTATCTACCCATACATATGCCCATACATACATGCATATTTTTAAATTGCTAATAAGTCATATCCATATTTACAAGATCATCAAAAATATCCTTTAGATTAATTTTATCTTGCTTGAATAACACAAGTTGAATAACACAATTAACATTGTCGCGTACAATATATTTAGGAATATGAGCATATTTCTGACACAAATAAAAAAAGTGGAAATCCTTGCGTCTTATCATTGAAAAGAATGCTCTTATATTATCTTGTTTCTTACAAGCCACATCATCGAATACAGTCACAGAGTTTAATAACGCTTGAATTGGCATTATAACCTCTTTAGTTTTAGTTTGAGAGATTTTGAGAAGATGTAAATATTTTCAAATCTCAAGCCATTTGGATGCATAGGTAAAGCTAGTAAAGCAAACTGCATCTTGACAAAGACTGACTGGAAAACTGATAATTATACTGGCTATATAGTTTTTCCCTTCAGTCTGAAAATGAAACGAGTCCTTGCTCTGGATACACGCATAGGTGAAAAGGCTGCTGCTTAGGGAGTAGCAAACGCAATGAAGGCGAAATCAAAATTGGGCATGGGTCTCAACAAGAATAGAAGACCTACCACAATTCTGAGAAAAATGGTTGCTGAAGCTAAAAAGTCCATGATTTTAAGCAAAGATACGCAAACTGTCATTAAATCTGCACTCAGAGGAACGCGCGCAGCTGTAATGAAGGCTCGTGGAAGAAGAAATGAATATAAACCTAATATGCTACCTGTACCTGCCAAAGTAGGAGGATTTTACCCTTTCTTATACCCGGTTTTTCTGGTCTCAGTGCTGCAAGGAGACTGTCTGGTGGAACTACAGGAATAGCTAAAGTTGTGAAAGATGCAAATTCGGCAAAACAACAATTTTCGGAGAGTAAAACGACATATTGAAATGATGGAAGCCATTGCTTTAGGAAAAGGTCTATATTTGAAGTCATATAGATAAGGATTTGGACTCCATCTAAAACCGTATAAACAAGGAGTAGGACTCAAATGCAAGTCAAAAAACTCAAAGAGAAGCTACCACATCAAACCTGGACTGATGCGGATTTACTAAAATTTGCACAATCTTTGAAGATACCGCAGTTTTGAGGTGTTTTTATGCGAAATGGATTACCAAAGGGTGGACTACGTAAATATAAATGTGCTATTGTTAATCTTGATAATAAAAAAGGACCTGGAACACATTGATGTGCGTACAAAAAGATTGAGGTTAAATTAACTTATTTCGATAGCTTCGGTAATCTTCGACCACATTCGGATCTCTTTAAGTATTTCGGTGTTGGTAGCATAAAGTATAATCACGAGAGATATCAAAGTTACGTCACATGCGTCTGTGGTCATTTATGTTTCCAATTTCTATGCAATTAATTAAAATCTAACAGTACGTTTAATCTATATAAATGCTGATATTTTAATTATTGAATGCTATCTGTCATCATGTATGATTTATTGATATTCATCAGCTATCTGATATCTGATAGGGCAGTATCTGGTGTAACTGCAGGAATAGCTAAAGCTGTGAATGATGCGAATTCGGCAAAACAACAACTTTCGGAGAGTAAACGTCATCATGAAATGATGGAAGCCATTGCTTTAGGAAATGGTCTATACTTGAAGCCATATAGATAAGGATTTGGGCTTTATCTAAAACCGTATAAACAAGGAGTAGGACTCAAACGCAAGTCAAAAAGCTCAAAGTGAAGCTGCTACATCAAACCTGGACTGATGCAGATTTACTGAAATTTTCAAAATCTTTGAAGATACCGTATTTTTGAGGTGTTTTTATGCGAAATGGATTACCAAAGGGCGGACTACGTAAAAATGAAGGTGCTATTGTTAATCTTGATAATAAAAAAGGACCTAGAACACATTGATGTGCGTAAAAAAAGATTGAGGTTAAATTAACTTATTTCGATAGTTTCGGTAATCTTCGACCACATTCGGATCTCTACAAGTATTTCGGTGTTGGTAGCATAAAGTATAATCACGAGAGATATCAAAATTACGACACATGCGTATGTGGACATTTATGTTTCCAATTTCTATGCAATCAAATAAAATCTATACATTTAATCTATATAAATGCTAATATTTCTAATATTGAATGCTACCTGTCATCATGGATGATTCATTGACATTCATTGATTTATTGATGAATCATGGGTAGGTCAATAAACATCGTTGACATTGTGGCTTCAAACTGGATCAGGTTGCATCAGATAGATAAATCAGTTTAAAAAAAATGCTCTGCATTTAACATTTTTCAGTTTGAATTTTGGAAAATAATTTTTTATTTAAAACTTTGTATTTTAAGGTTTTATTTTTAACTTGAAAGTATGATTTTATATATACAATTTAAGTTATATCTATAATGTTTACACTAATATCTGCTACATTCAGCTCTATATTCTGTCTCTCGGACTGCTACACTCACATATACAGTATATTCTATCTTTATCTTTCCCACTCATATATACAGTAGAATCATTCTTTATCTTTCTCACTCCTACACTCGTATATACAATTTTTACTAGCTTATACTTATATACAATATATTCTTCCGCTCTTTCTCTCTCTCTCTCTCTCCCTCCTCTGCTCATATACATACAATCTTATAGCTTATAATGACAATTTTTTACATAGATATATAAAAATATTCAATACTTATACATTTTTACATCACATCAACTTCTATGGGTTCATAAACTCTATATTTATATCCCCGTGGAAGCTGCTCATGCCAGCTCAGATAAATCTTATCTTGTGTGATGGTGTGAACTTCGTGTTTTCGGCTTCGGATTAGGTGTTGGGTTTTAATAAAATTCTGACAAGATATGAGAGTCTGCTTATAAATATCGAATTTTATTGTTTTCAACGTTGATCCTTTTATACGTTTGGCTCTTTTTTTTAATTTTCTTCGTCCAAAACTTCATATGCATATAATTTTGATCTCAAAGTCAGTATTTTGCCATTGCGTTCGTCTTCTCGTTTAATATATTCGTGAAAGTCGGGAACAGTAAAATGATAGATGATACTGTCTGTATCTGTATAGAGCAATTTTGCAAAATTTCCAAAATTTGGTAGAATATAGTTGTAATGAAAATCGTATGCAATAATTTTTGAGGTATAAAGAACTGTAAATCCAATGCAGATAGGTTTATTAAAAAAATCTTTGTTTTGTTCATTTCAACAATGAACACATTTTCATCTAAGCTGTTACAGCTATGGACTCGCACCATATCTCTCCTCCCGTTTTGTTACAAGCCTAACATATTTGTGCTTCCTAACGTTTTCCATTGTCTTTCCAAGAATGGAATTGTTCATTAATTTATAGAAAGTTTTCTCAAATTTGTTAGTTGCTCTTTTTATATGCTCTGTATTTAAATCAATTTACTCACTGAACAACGCTTTTGGTTTGAATTTTAGCACTCGATGGATTTTAGTTAGTATAATGCTTAATTTCAAGTACCTTTTTAGATTTGGGTAATGCAATACATAATTTTTCTTTTGTAGCAAATTGGTTACTAACTGTGGAATCTGACATTTTCAACCAGGAGGCACAAAGTGTTCTGGACATAATGGAAAATCCTTGTGTAAATCATGAAGCTCTTCTGAATACTCTAGATCCACTTCAAGAATGTAGCCTTCAGGTGAATCTTCAGGCACATTAAAAAAGTTGGGATTGTTTTCAAAATTTTCGAAACATTCAAAATCTTGATATGATAAAAACACACTCATAGCTATACTGGATTTTGTAAACGAGAATTTACTTTTTCTGCTAAATCTTTTCATTCATTTACAAACCATCGAATACAGTCTTTTTAAAAGTAGACTTTAGGTTCGGAGGTCGAATCATCAAAACTGCATTGTGTATAATACGCAACACTAGTAGGGATATGCTTTTCACACGCTACCTTATCTGTTTGTGAATTTGCAACTGGCTTCAGCAAATACTCAATGTCTGATATACTGCAAAGGGTACATTTTCTTAGCATCTATAATTTTGAAACCTAAATATGCATTACTCTACAATGATTCAGATTTCCACAAACAGCTTTATGATCAATCAGAGATTTTTCAAATTTAAAGGGACACAAAAACTACAAATTGATAAAGCAATAAGAAAATACACCCAAGAAAACAATTCAAAGCAACCTAATAAATAAAGGGAGAGAAAAACGACCACCTTCCTACCCTACATCCAAGGTGTCGCATAACAAATAGGAAGAATTCTCAACAAATACAACATCCAAATCATATTTAAATGAACTGCGAAAACAGGAAAACTTCTAAACAACCCTAAAGACAAAAAGGCACATCTCAGTGATCCAAAAGTATTTAAAATCTCTTCTTCTTGTAGCAAAGTCCATATTGGGGAAAAGCGGGAGAGCGGTTAGCCAACGTATAAAGGAACATGAGTGTAATGTCAGGCTAAAAAATGTCACGCAATCAGCACTAGCTGAACATCATATCGAAACAGGACATAACATCTTATATGATAAAAGAACCGTCATCGCAAAAGCACAAAATATATTTCCAAGAAAACATAGAGAATCAATCGAAATCTTGAAGCTCCCTAATAACATTAATAGGGACGTTTATAATACCAATACGATTTGGCTTTCCGACCTCCCGGGTTTTTAAAAATACGACTTGATTGGCCCATACCAGCTCTTCAATTCCACAACCACCACTTTATTCTTCTTTCCACCCTTCATCCTAACTTTCCCAACTTCGATATTTGATTATATTATTTTAGAGTGAAAATAACGGAATACGTATTTTGCCGATTTTCCAACAATTTTTTTATCGTTTGTTTATTGATGAAAGAGATTGTCTCAGCTGCACAAACATAAGGATAGTTTGAAATGCATACATAAGCACAAAGAAGATTTATTTATATCATACACGTCCACGTGTATGCCTTATTTTGTCTTATTGAATGGAATGAGTCCAACATTCGTAATTGTGAACGCAGTTCATTGTTGAGGAGGTTTCTTCTAGTGTTATTTTAGTGCTCGCACGTAGCACGATAATTTGGGTAAAATACATATCGGTGGCGGTTTTGCGATACCAAAATTCAATGATCAACGTCTTTGTTGCACATTATTCAAGTCTATGAACTACTGCACATTTTACGTGACGCTACTGCACTATTCGAACTGGGTGTGGGTTATGCCTGGGTGCTGCAGTCTGCAGCCGTATTGTGACGTAAACACTGCAGCCGTCTATCGAGGCAGGTTGTGGCTGGTTGCATCCTTACAACTCAACAGCGGTTTCGATTTCGGTGGAGCCAGTTGGCATGTAGCTCAAACTTGGGCCCGTTTGACTCGGGACGCCGGCTCTTATACTTGTTCTTCTAGAGCTGTATCTAGAACAGAAGCTTTAGATGTAGCTGGATGTCTGCTGCAAACGGTGTCACAAGACTGAATGACCCGTTTGGCCTGGAGCGTAGTCTTCATAGCGGTTGGGATGCCTTCAGTCGGTGCTCTCTGAATTTTGATGAATATTAGAAATATCAGTGAACTCTTTTCCACTCGATCAACGGGGTAGAGTTTAAGGCGCGTTTTTTTTTTGTTTAGTGGTATCCACAGTAGGCTTAATCCAATGTTCACTAAAGAAAAACATTTACATAAAAAAAACATACAATAGTTTGTTCAACTTTATTTTCATACGAAAAAAGTAAGAATGTTTTTCGAGAGCATTTTCAAAACCGAAAAGAATATCCTGGTTTTCGTAATTTCGGTACCTCCATGCTATACCCTGCAATCTAGAGTTAGCAGTTACAACTGAAATAGATTAAGTAGTAAATTCGCGAGTTGAAACTAATTTCAAAAATGTATTATATAGGAGTATTTAAATTTTGACACGAAGACAATGATTTGAGGGCTTTAATATTATCAGGATTAGGAATGTTCATATTCTTCAGTATTCCCTCCGAGATAAATCCAAAGCTGAGGATATTTTTTCAGACGTTGATGTCTCGCTTCCACGTGGTATTTATACGTTTCAAATAATCTTTTTTATTTGACTTAAATAATTATATA
>JAAAKG020136285.1:0-13256 GCA_010014905.2 Druon quercuslanigerum
CTCTTTTTAGCGGCATAACCCCCAATATATCGATACAAAATACCGGAGTTCTAAAGGACTTTATTCAGGATGTGGCAAACGGCGCAGTTTACGTGACCGAAACCTCCGAACAGTCCTTTGTAGAAATAGTCCTTAGCAAGCTGAAAGGGATTGCTAGAGAAAGCGCGCGGGACAGAACTTTCAATAAAATCCAAGACTTGACTAAACACTTAAAGAAACGATTCGCACTCACGAAGAAGTACCAATGGTACTTCGAATCGAAAGCGAACCTGCGAATGAAGCTAATAAAAAGCGTTAGCAACTACTATGATCGCACCTTAGGATTACTTAGCGAAGCCAAGCATTCCTTAGACGAGAAATACACGTTGCCAACGGACGATACAACAATGATGATGAAACCGGTAATCGACTGCGTCTTAGACGCCTACATTATAGAACTACCACGTGAAATGGCTATGTTCGTAGATACCTGCAACTGCAGAGACTTGCATGAGGCCTACGAGTACGCGCTACATGTTGAGGAGACGCAACGATATGCCGAGAAAGCGAAGGCAACCTCGGTCTCCACATACCATTTATCGCGACATAAAGAAACAAGTCCAGAGCGTACAAGGTCATCTAGTCCCTACTCAAGACAAATGGATGGGAATCAAAAGCAAAGGTGAATAGAGAGAAGGAATAGTGCGACAAACGTCCCGCACAGTAGTCCAACTCTACCAACACAATATCCCTTTTACAACTCGACGCACACAGCCTACAGCCCACCATATCCACCTGCTTACCCGTTTCAAAATCCATTCCCTCCAGGCTACGGTTATCCCTATCCATATCCATATCCTTCCCATCAAGCGTATTTTCATGATATAACTAAAGGACCAGCCGGTATTAGCGGACAGCCTCCAGACGCTTCGAAATTATTCAGACCTATCTCACCGAAGCCTTCTTTAACCTACAGGTAGACCCGCCGTATAGACGCAATAGCGAGTCCGAGTCCCAGAGAGCGTCCCAGGACATTAGAGTTCCTGAAGAACCATCGCGGGTCCTCAGAGCTGGAAGAGAAGCGGAAGACTCACCAGTTGACGGACTAACTTCTCCAGAGTTAAGATACTCGGAAACACACTTTCTAGTAGATCCAGGGTTTTATGTCAACCTAATAAAACTTAGAGCTTTACATGATATTTCAATCGTAGAAGATGATCCTGTTAGAATTTCCGGTGTCACGACTAATTTAGTCGAAACACTAGGCACAGTGCAACTTACCATACTCGGTAAGCCAGTTGAGTTTCACGTCGTAGAAGACACCTTTCCCATATCGGTTAACGCTATTATAGGCCGCCCATACCTGATTGAGGAACGAGCGCAAGTATCGCTTCGACACAACACCCTTGTTGTGAAATCCGACCCCATAAAACCCATACCATTGGTTGACCTTGAGTCTATAGAAGCTAAAAGAGACTTAAGAAAGGATATTAAACCCTTTAATCGAGTTCTTAAAATCAGAGCGCGAACAAAACAACCAGTCGAAATACCGTTGATCAATCAAGACCTACCGGAAAGATACCTCCCCAGAGTCAATACACCGACGGGTATATATATAGGTGAAGGGGTAGTGAAGAACACTAATGGCACTTGCTATGCTCACGCCTATAATACCACTGAAAAAGAAATTGAGATGATTCTACCACAACAGGAGATAATCCCTTTTGAATACTGTAAGTTTCCTGGGAAAGAATCATCCAATTCAGATGTCGAGTATTTTCCAGGTAACGAAATTCCAGACTCAAATAAGTCTCGTAGTGAACGTGTTGCTGAAGTCCTGTATATCCCATCTTAATGACGAGGAGAGAGAACTCGTGAAAGGTTGGGTAAATGACTTCGCGGATCTCTTCCATATTTCCGAAAGACTCTGAATATCACGAACAGAATTCAATATCGAACTCCAATGGTGGATGATGCAGTGATATCGAGGAAACCATATCGCCACTTCGAAGACGCACTCGAACAAATTGATCTTCAAATTGACAAGCAACTATAAAGCGGTGTTATCTGCCCTTCAGAATCACCTTCAATGCGCCATTGATGATAGTTTCCAAAAAGATGGACGCCTCGGGTGTGAGGAAATATCGGGTTGTTATAGATTACAGAGTTTTTCACAAAAAGGTCATCGGCGACGTCTATCCTTTACCTAATATTACCGAAATACTAGACCAACTTGGGCGAGCGCACTATTTTACAGTATTCGATCTGGTGAGTGAATATCATCAAATCGAAACTCACCCAGACGATAGGGCTAAAACTGCATTCTCCACTCGAAGAGGAAATTTCGAAGGTTGCTCCTGCAACCTTCCAGCACCTTATGGACAACGTCCAAAAGGGAATGCTCGGTTCGGAAGCGTTTGTGTACCTGGATGATTTCGTAATCTATACGGAAACTCTAGAGCAATACGACAAAAGGTTCGGAGGTTTTTCAAACGACTAAGGGAAGCAAATTTTAAATTGCAACCAGACAAGTGCGATTTCCTTCTCACTGAAATTGCATATTTAGGATACATCATCAGCAGCGATGGAGTGAGACCTAACCCTAAAAAAATTGCGGCTATAAGAAATTATCCTAGGCCCAGGACCGCTAAGGCGATCGGGCAATTCCTAGAGCTATCAGGATATTATCGGATATCTATTTAAAACTACTCAAAATTAGCAAAACCCTTAGCGGACTTGCTAAAGAAAGACGCCAAGTTCATATGATTAGGGAGGTCAATCAAAGTGGTATAGAAAAGTAGAATCAAGGAACGAAGGAGAAAAGTGACGAACTTCAAGGCTCCCGAGTATACCGCTGAGTCTTCATCAGGTGATGATGCTTCTTCCGAAAGTGAAAGTAGTGCAAAGTCAGACCCCCCGGTGAACCGAAAGAAACACAGTCTCCTCCCTAGTCTTGACTCTAACCTACGAATGCCTGAAGAAGGTCACCTACCTCAAAGTGCACCTCCAACTCTACTCAACCCATGCTTTCCAAGTTTATGCGATAAAACCACTGATGTATATGTAGACGGAGCGTGCATTTATATAAAAAGAGGAGAACCAAAAGGGGCGATAGACAATGTGACGTGAAAGCGCAAATCATTTCAATATGTATATGTTCCAAAGACGACTTAGATACTACTTTTTCCTCTTTTTGAGATAGTTAGATAAAATCTTTCTAATTGTATAATTTATTAGAAAGGTACAGAAATGTACGCTATAATACGATATACAGAAACGAGCGCAAGGTTTACATGATTTTGAAACTAAATATCGAGCGCGCGTGTCTTGATGAGAATGTGTTCCTTAAGGTTGATAGAACCTTAAGTAAATTAGTTCTTCTCTTTACGTAAAACTGACGTAATTGAACCAAAAGCATGTCATAACGATGATGCTTATATATGATATATTTTAACCCATAGGGTTTGAATTCAAATATACGAATGGCATGCTTGCCTTTCAGTGATTACATTACGATCGTAATGCTTGCCTTTTAGTGATTACATTACGATCATAATCCTTACTTTCCGTAAAATAGTCCTACCAAAACATTAAATAATACGCTCATCGGTAACTATTGACAGGGATCCAGCTATATTATCAACGCGGCATAATACAACGTACGGGCCTGCATTATAGAGCTAACATACATTTAGCGACGACGAAATCTACTCATATCCAGGATCCTTGTAGAATTCTGCACCAGTTAGAGTGGTCTGTAGAACCTCGAAGCTATTCTTGAGGAATTCAAGCTCCTTGATTCTCAACAATGATTATACTGGAGAGGTTACAGGTTTAGGGTTAGCAGCAATGAAAAATGGCCGGCGATGGCGCGAATAATCAAACTCTGTTTTCACTTATCGAATGGAAGTGAACAAATATAAATGTTCTAATATCCTCCACTCATCGACGCCCATCGTATTCCAGTGAAATATTGATTTTGAAGGACGGAACATAAGATAAAAATAGAAATCGAAACCAATCGGCCTCTAAATTAATTAAAAGAATGCAAACGAAGCGAGCCGTGGAGCATCGTGCGATCCCTGAGGTGCCAGTGATCCACATATTTGATTTCTAGGATCGACTCTTGTGTCACAGTAGCAGTATTCAATTATTAATTTTGAATGTTTCATTTCGACATTTCAAGTTATGATATTGTGTCACAAATTAAAAAAGTGTTTGCATTCTTGTCGATTTTAAGGTAAAGTTTATAATTTAGAAGATATCTAATTAACAAATATTTATCCTCAAACGTTCTTTTTTGTTCAGAATTTTCAAGCAGATCAACTGTGCCCGAAAGCAGATCTATCAAAATGAAGTAGGCTTTGTTCAACCTATGTTGCGGGCAAATTTGACGTCGACGGACGGGCCAACTCTTGACCACAGTCAAGCTGCACTTTCACGGTCTTTTTGTAACAATGAACCAGAGTTTATCCGACGGTCTGCTCATGCTTGGGCCAGGGTTTGACCGACCACCGGGTGCATGAAGTTGACTTGTGTCAACTCGACTCCTGTATCCCGAGTCAAACCGACCACCTTAATGCGGTCGTATCGACCAATCTGCCGCAGTTTAACCCATTTTTGTACCACCTTTGGGCCAGAATTGGACCAACGGTCGGCTTTTCGCTCGCCGCTGATGTCCGTTGCCAACATAGGTACGACCCTGGCAGCTTGAAAACATCTTAGTCGGCCCAACTCTGGTTACAATCGATCGGTTACCAAAGCAGGGCCGATGGTCAAGTTCTGGCATCTGACCGAATTTAGCACCTAGGATTCCATACAATTTTATGAAATCTCATGATATTTCCTGAAATCGTGAAAAATTTGTTGTAATAACTTGAGTGCTTCTCAAATTACTTAAAATCATTGAAATCCTCCGAAATCTGATAAAATCTCTTGGAATCTTTTAAAATAGTCAGTGTGCAATCTTATTACTCATATAAAATCGTTCTGTATCTTCATCAATTCTAGAAAGTTATTTAAACTCCCATATGTTTGTTTAGAATTACCTATATCATAACAAAATGAGGAATATTAATTTCACTACACAACTATTTTTAAAGATTTTAAATTTAACACAGATAACGCTAATTCAAGTTAATATTTTTATAACCTCATTTATCAATATGATATGATTATCTATATGATTATGAATATGAAAAAAAAATGTTTTCCGGTAACCAAAGTATAGTATTCTCGTTACTGATTAGTTTACCTTTTATTTATATTTACTTTTTTGCAGTAGGTTACTCCATAATATAACCTTTTTAATAAATTTTATTATTTGTTTAAAAATTCATTAATTAATTTGGAAATTCGTCCTTATAGGTTAAAAATGTAACTAGTTTCATAGGAAATTAACTAATTTTCTAAATCTTATATTTAGATGCTAAAAGGTCAAACAAAAATCTTTTTTGGCTGAAAATTCACCTATTTTTCGATAATTTGTATTATTATATCAAAAATTCATCTATTTTACTAGAAATCGCATCTTTCTTCGATAATGCAATTATTCTGATAGAAAATTTGTTTCTCATTTAGAACTCGTATTTTTATGCCGAAAAGTAAAACTGAAATCTTTTTTTGATGAAAATGCAACTTTTTTTTTTATTTGTATTTTTGATAGAAAAAGTCATATATTTTAGTAGAAATGACACCTTTCGTGTATAATAATGCAACTATTTGTATAAAAATTCAACCATTTTTTTCTAAAAATTTGTTCTTTTTTGTTAAAACTTCAACTGCTTCTTTGAAACATCATATGTTTGCGTTACACATTAAAGTCTAATTTTCGCAGAAGATTTACTTCTTCATTTTGAAAAATTATATTTTGATATTAAAATATCAAAATATTTTTTGTATGTATGTAAATTGGAAGAAGAAATCAAAAAACTGTACAATTGTTTGTAAAATACAAGGCATTGTAAATAAAAGAAAATTAATTAAATATAAATTGTTTCTTTATTGAATGCATACTGAAAATAATATATTTTTTTAATGTGAGAGGAGGAAGAGGAAGAATATTGATTTTTTTTTTTAAAGATTCGAATAAGTTACAGCAGAGATTTTTAATGAAGAAAATACTGAAATGAGATTATAAAACAATTTTGCATAATAATTTTAATAATGTTTATTTATGTATTAAAGAACTCATACTTAATGCATATACACATAGAATGTCATATTTTACACGAAATAATATAAAAAGGTCGGTTGAAAAACATTTCTTAGTGATGACATCATCAAAATTCCACAAATCATTATAAAATTCCTTGTAACTAGTATAAAAACGCTAATAGAAAAACAGAGCCGATGTCATACTAAGTCGGTAAAAACGTTATCTCTAATTTAAATCTAAAATACTCTAACTGAAAGTCTATTGCTGTAATCATTGAGTCGCGTACTTCGAGCATTTGATTGAACTAGATTATACTCCTCCAATACCTTATCAGGAAGAAGAGGATGAGGTGGCTGAGAAAGGAGGAAGAGGAGCAGAAGGAGGATGAGGAGGAGGAATGAGAGGAGAAGGAGGAGTGAGAGGAGTATAATGTAGTTCAATCAAATGCTCGAAGTCCGCGACTCAATGATTACAATATTAGTCTTTCAGTTAGAGTATATTAGAATTGAATTAGAGGTAAAGTTTTTACGCACTCATTATGACATTGGCTGTATTTTTCTATCAGTGTTTTTATACTAGTTACAAGGATTTTTTTAATGGTTCGTGGTATTTCAATGACGTCATCACTAAGGAATGTTTTTTACCCGACCCTTTCAGATTATTTCGTATAAAATATGACATTCTACGTGTAAATGCATTAAGTATGAATTGTTTAATTCATAAATAAATATTATTGAAATTATCATGCAAAATTGTTTTATTATCTCATTTGAGTAATTTTTTCATTAAAAATTGCTGCTATAACTTATTCGAATCTTTTGAAAAAATTTCAATGCTCTTAGTCTTCCTCTTCGTCCTCCTCCTCCTCCTCACTCTCCTCTACGTCCTCCTTCTCCTCCTCCTCTTCATTCCTTTACTTAAAAAAATGATTTTCAGGTAGCATTGAATAAAAAAACATTATACACTAATCCTAGGTCTCTATCTCTATCTCCCTCACTCTGCTCATGCAACCACATTGCTTGTTATATTTATCGCCTCGCTTGTTTCTACACATATATAAAAGTTGTAGAATCACTGTAGATAACATCAACTCTCCTTTGAGAATTAAATTCATGTATTGAAAATGAACATTAATCTTTATCCACATTTATGATCTCATCTGCTTGAGTTTTGTAGCCCCATGGAAAAGTGTCGGTTGTATGAGGAAGCAGCATTCTCTTATCATCTCATTAGCTGAGAGCAATCTTTATTTCCTTAATCAAGTCAACCTCATGTTTTCAGCTTCGAATTAACCGTTGAGATCGAATAAGACTTTGATATTGTAACAAAGTTTGCTTGTAGTCCTCAAACATTCTTGTCCTTTACTTTATAGGCATATAATTTTGAGCTGAACCCAATAAATTCATTTACAAATTTTCCGTTGCATTTATCTTTCATAAGCCCCAAGACCTTTTTATTCAGTAATTCAATTTCATAGACTTTCTACAGACTTTCATGTCTCTGTCGGTATAAAGTAATTTTGGTTTGTCAATGAAGGTTTCCTTCATGTAATTGTAATGAAAGTCATAAATCATTATCTTTGAAAGGTGAAGAACAGCAAATCCGATATAAATTAGTTTTTTAAATTTAATTTTAGTTTTATTCATTTTAATGATCACCATGTCCTCGTCAAATTTAGTGCAGCTATAAAAATTTGGTTTAACAATCAAAGCTTTTGCACACCTTCTTCCTTTCCTCTTTTTTACGAAATGAACATCTTTGTGCTTCCTTACATTCTCCATGGTCTTACCAAAGACTGACTTTTTCATGTATTAAAATTTTTTTCAAATTAATTTTGTGCCTGATTTCTTAAGTCAGTATTCAAGTCAATATGGTCTTTCAACCGTGGTTTTTGTTTGAATTGTAAAACTCTGTAAATTTCAACAAGTGTCATCCCCAACTTTGAATAATGTTTTATGTTTTGATAATGGAGAACCTAATTCGTTTTGAAAATTCAAATTAGTTATTAATTGCGGAATTTTAGATGTTGGAAGAGGAAGTACAAAATGTTTTGGACACAATGGTAGGTCTTGGGCTAATCATGGAGTTCTTCAGGATATTCCAAATCTACTTCCAGAATATAACCTATTTCTGAATAATTCGGAATGTTGAAAAAATTTGGTTCGTTTTCAAAATTGGCAAACCATTTAAAATCACTATACGGTACAGATTCACTCATAGCTTTGCCGTATTGATTGTTAATATCAAAATAAATGACTGAATCCAATGGACTAAAATGTAAATTCTTGAATCTATTATTTGCTTTCGCATATCTGTTGGAACACTGAGACACAAGACCTCTGATGGAACTTTCAATAAGTAATAACATTTCTACATATGTTAATAGATCGAGTTCGATTCCAGCATACTTTAGCATAGCATCGAATGAAAGCCCAGGTGCTGTATAGTAGTGTATTGGATCTAAATTATCAGTTTCAATATAACGACATCTAAAACTTTCAAAAATATCTGCCAATAGAAAACCATCATTTTTTAAATTATAAATCTGAATATTTACCTGAAATACCTTCATCATTTAATTTAGAATAAAATTTCTCCCTTTCTGGTAGACAATCTTCATCTAATTTTTTCCAATTATCAACATAATAATATGTAAATACACCCTTTCTTGTTAATAATCCAAATTCTTCATCATTTTTGGAATATCTTCTTGCTATTAATTTTTCATCATTGCTTAGATTCAATGAATCACAGTTTAACTTTTGTATTTTGCAAACTTTTTGTAAAGCATATATAATTTTATTTGTTAATAGGTAATAATGAGATATGACCTTCAAAGCCTGTTGCCAATTCTTTTATTAAAAAAATGAGAGTCGTAGTCGGATGAATAATGAAATACTATAGGAATTACATGTGAATCCTGGTAATTTACGTTACACCTGTCATGGACAGGACCACGAAATTTACATGTGAAATGGACGTGGTCACGATGTTTGAGATCATCTTTGTTAAAATATTGTTCACAAATATGAGCAAATTTTTGGGTTTTGAGTATCATGCTCCTGCTTTAATGTTAAGAGCTCCATTGGTACAGGATTTATAAAATAATAATCTACTTTCTCAGCTAACTTTTTCAACTTATTCATAAACCACGTGATGCAGTCCTTTCTATGGCAACCTGGAGGTTCAGATTGTGAATCATCAAAACTGCGTTTTGTGTAATAAGCCACACTTGTAGGTATATGTTTCTGATAAGTATTTCCATGCATAATGGTAATTAAGTAAATATGGTCTCTAAGAAACACTCTATATCAGCATATACTGCAAATTAAACCCTCTCTTTATATCTATAATTTTTAAATTTAAAAATATTATCCTCTTCCGTAGGAAGTTTAAGTGTGCAATTAACATTTAAATTATCAGCAGTAACTTTCTGTGTTTCAAGAGATTTCTCAAATTTAAAGTGGCACAAATACCTGTCACAAAAGTAAGTTGGGCAACGATCTTTTGTTATTTGTAATTTCACTAATCTCGATAGATTGTTGATTAAAGTAAAATGATACACTTCTATATCAGAATCGAATTTAGTATTTTTATCCATAAGAAGATGAATAGTAGGTTTTTTAGATTTTTCATTGCTTAAAAAAACTGGAACAAATTTTCTTTTTTTTGCTATATTCATAAAATTCTAATCCATATAGATTTATACTTAACCCATTCAATTTTTCAAATTACGGAATATCCTCAAGAGTCACTGGAAACTTGACATCATTATATTTTAGTTCTGAATCATCAACGTTATAATAATAACTAGTTAGATTGAAATGGGTTTTAGCAGGATAAAGAGCTGCCACCACTGGCCAGAGAAAGCAATATAAATCTTTTTTTTTTTTTAATATTGATCACAGCTTTTTTTCTTTGTATAAAATCAGGCAATTCAATGAAAACTGAAGGTCTAACCTGGAAAGGAGCGTATCTAATAATATTAACCCTTAAGTTTACGATCTTTATCAAACTCCAACCTGAATTTGTTGTTTTTAGATTATCAATTTTAACTTGAACCTGTTCTTTTACTTTTTCTTTGAACCATTCACCAATGTTTTTGGTTTTTAAATTAGGGTCATTTTTAATACAAAGATTTTTATTATGTATTTCTTCCTCATCACCTACTATTGCCTTAAAATCCCCAGTAAATTCAATACTAACCTTAATATTACCCAGACTATTTTATGTGCTTTTGATTCGTGGGACGAACATGCGTTTTCATTCACCTAAAAATTTATTTCAATCTCTCGTCCACCATCTAATTTCTTTAGCTGATGGGGGCTGCTTTTGAAGTATAAGTTGATAATTCGTCTTCATGATTTGCAAAACTTTTTTATATATAAATATAGCATTAAGGAATGCATTTAATATAAGTTATTGTACATGCTTATGGAATGTATAAACACTGAATTTGTGACCTTCCTGTTCGTAAATATCATAGGAGAACCTTTAAAGAAATTCATTATTAAAAGTATCAAAGAAATTATGTACGACTGCTAACGCATAGTAGTGGAGTGTCTAAGCAATCCATTTGTTTATGCAAAATAAATCCTCGTAATCATATATCCTTCAACGTTTTCTTAAAAGCCTATAAAGCTGTGATCTACATAGCTGATATTCCCCCCTAATTCACATGTCCGTCAACGCGTTCTCATTAATATCAACAAAAAGTAGATATAATTTCCTCTCTGATGCATATGATGTCTGCGTGTATGGTGTGAAAATATGTCTTTCAGGGTGATTTTTATTGTGTAATTAATAGAATTTATGGTATTTCCGAGAAGCTTCAATGTTTATGGAAATAAATCCCACGCATTCTTATGTCCGTCAACGATATCTATAATCTTTCGCTCAGTTGGAAATTCGATTTTAGCGCTCTCGCCTGTTGGGTTGTAGTATTTTCTAAAGGTCCGGTTTGTATTTGTCCTGGTTGCAATTTAGTGGATTGTCTAGGTACTTGATTTTGTTTAAGTATTCTATCTTTATTTTTTCCCTTTACCAGGCTTCAGCTTCCAATATTTCTTGCAAGGCTTTTGTTAGTGTGGTTGGTTTCATGTTTCTAGCCTGTAACAAATTATCGGTTTTTAAATTAATTAAATGGTAGTTTGCTTGTACCGCGCATTCGAGTTCCTTATAGGAGTCTCTGAAAATAAGGCTAAAGGTTTGAACCATATTTCCTCCTTGTTGGATTGCGTCCAATTTAGCTCTGCACAAATCAATTGAGCTTTGTAAACCGAGGTTAGTTTTTAAAGCTGATTATAATTTTTCGTAACTTCGTATTGCGGTGTGTCATATAAATTGTTCTGAAAGTTCTCTAATTTTTCCAGCTAATACAAAGTTGAAAAGAAGGCTAAATTATCATAACGCAAACGAGCGCTTTTTTGCTTTTTATTTATTCGTGGATACCGGCATCATTTGTTCCATAACGACTTTAATTGTTTTAATCATGGCAGCTGGGAGTCCGTGGAGTTCATCGTTGTTAACTAGGTTTGGGCCCTGTCTGATGACTGGTCTTCGGTCTTTCAAACGTTATTACGCAGATGCTTCTTTCACCTGATTGCGGGTCTCGTTTCATTTTGGAATTTCGGAAATCAGGAGTTTTACTTTGTGCAGTGGCTACTCGGTTCACTAACTATTCTAAACCCTAGTTTCCTTACTTTTCAGGTGGTCGGGTCACCCGTAGGCAGATCCCGAGTTCAGTAAGTGAATTTCGCAAAATTCTTTCCCTTGTCGTTCTAAATGAATCCCGTAGGATTTCTTGCCAGGGTTTGTCACGAGAATTGCCTTTTAAAGCTTTCTTTATTGTATCTGTAGATACAGAAATCGAAAGAGCAATCCTCTCAGGATCGCCAAAATGTCCGTCAACGTCTTCTTAAAAGTCTAATAAGTTATGAGCTACGTAGCTGATATTTCTCCTTCCACCCATATGTACATCAACGCGTTCTCATTATTATCCAAAAATAGATCTAGCTTAATCTCTGATACATATGTTGTCGGCGCGTATGGTGTAAAATGAGTCTTTCAAGGTGACAAGGTGACCCTCACTTGGTACTGTGACGTCAGATATCATTTCCTGTTCGATATTTTTTGGTGCAAAATTTCCATTCCAGGAATCAAATATTGATTTTCAATAGCGATAGTGAGAATCGGATAAAAGATTGTCATACGTAAGTCAAATCAAGGACCGAAACCCATCTCATAGCCTTCTGTGTTCTAGCCACAAGATTGCTAATCGTAAGGAAAATCTGTGTCCAGAAGCCTCCTTTTTAGACGAGTGCATTGAGTCGGATCGAACGTGATATTTTTGATCCGATCTGCGTATTGATAAGTTTGAATTTTCAACATCAAAATTTGTAAATTGTTTAACTTTGAACAGATTTAGAATTTAATTGTAAAATAATTATTGCAACAGTTTTAACACTCGAACTGTGGGAATGGATTTACTTGAATTTGTATCTAAAACAGACCCATATCTTTTGTTGATTTGAAGAAAAGAATTCTTTGGCTATATTTTATTGTTCGATTCTTCGAATTGATTCGGACATATGTAAATAAATTAATGGATCCATATATGTTTATTCGAATCAAAGATATAATGATTCAGTTCAAAATAAATACTAATTAAATTAAAAATATATTTATTTCTTATAACGAGTTTATGTATTAATACCAATGAAGCATTCATTCGATCGACGCGCCGATCGAATCGAAAAATTCGATCCGATCGCAACACGGATCGAATATCGAATATTCGACATTCAGTCGACGGGCCGATCGAATCGAAATATTCGATTCGACGGGGGCCGGATCGAATGTCGGATTATATAAATGCAATCTTCAAAAATATTAAAGTTTTACTGATTCTACTAGACGTACGCAACAACTGTTCTTCCATATACTTTTTACTCAAATCTATATTGTAACCTGCGAGTTACAAGGGTATGCTGTAAGTAGGCAACAGGACAATCTTCCCTGCAATACTTCGGAACACAAGTATTTCAAGGGAGATTTCTTAAAGCGCAGGCTCCAAAGACTCCCACGCAACGGAAGTTGCGTAACTTCGAGAGGGAGGTTT
>JAAAKG020136286.1:0-13256 GCA_010014905.2 Druon quercuslanigerum
ATATCGTAGAACAGTGACGTGGCTAGCAGGTAGGTGATCCTCGGAGATTGCTTTACCTTTACTTCTAATGAGCTGAAAAGTGCATGGATTGCTTATTAATATTATAAGAGTTCTTTTAAGGTTGTGCACTACGTACAATCAATCTCAAAAGTCAACAATCTTTAAAATGATTCATGTAATCGACGAAAATAGATATATTATTGATTTCTGTAAATCTTCACATTCGCGTCTAGCTGTAATTTAGAAAAAAAATTCAGTTATAAATTGTTTATTTAAGAGTAGTTGAGATTGATCATTGAGATTAAATAAGAATTATAACTTTCTCCTAAAGAGAGAGGAAAAACTAAACCTCTGAATCACTACTGTTAAGTAAACAATTGTACCCTGAATTATTTTTTTCTGAACTGTACTTGGAAACCTGCCTCAATATTCACATAAATTAATAATAGGTCTATTTTTGCCGATTTTATCAATAATTTCAAAGATAGACGACTTTTGATATTGATTTACGTAGTTCTCAACCTTAATTGTGTCAAAATATTTTTGGCTCAATTCCTTGAAACAAATCTGTTTACTTAATTTTTTGTAAAAAGAATGTATTATATATGAGCAATTTTAGAGATTTATTAAAAATTGTTTGATTGTTACTTTTTCTATTAGGAAAATGTAATAATCTAAATAGATTGGTTCAGCATCACCCAAAAAAAATAAGAAAAACAGTGGGATCACGTTCGTTGCAGCACGCTTCTTATTTCATCAAAATAAGCTATTTTTTGTTCAAATAAGAATAATTCAAGTATGAAACTGTAGTATGAACATAGCTGCATTCTCATTTTACATAGCGCCTAAGTTTTATTCCAACTTAAAACACAAGACCAATTCGGCGAACTTTTGTGGACCGCTGTTTTTCTGTGAGTATTCTAGCGTACCAAATGTGCATGCGGCCGTCGTTTGAAGATGATTTAAACAAATTATTTGGGTTCAATCAACAAAATCTTTAACTTGACTCAAGTAAAATGCTCTTTTAAGTTATTTGATACATACAATGAAAAATTGTGTTGAATCAATAAAATATTTTCTAAAATCACCAAAACAACACAACCAAAGATTTCGATTGAAGCAGACAAATTTGGTCAATTGAAAAGAAATTGTATTATAACGATATAACGATTTTGTTGAATGCAAATTTTTTTCTTATCATATTCAATTTCATTAAATTATTATTAAAATTTGATTAACAATACGAAAAATTAATTAGCTTTCATTATCTTCAAGTGACTTAACGCTCATAAAATACATATACCTTTAAATACATATTCTGAATGCATACAAAATTTCAAGCTTTTAATCCTACTCTAAATACCTATGTAGATGCCTATGTAGGATCACTTAAAGGATAGTATATAGGATCCTATGTAGGTCTTAGGCAGGATTCTATATAGGATACTAAGAATGCATACCTATATATGGTCGTGTAGGTACGACCTATAAGAAATGATACAGCTTCCTGCATAGAGCCCTCTATAGTTTCCTACGTAGGAAGCTATAGGCATTCCCACGAAGGAACCTATGGGGGAGAGAATTCTGGTCCCCATATAGGAACCTATAACTTTCTCCTACATAAAATTCTACGTAGATTCCTATGATTTACACCTACACAGTATCCTGCCTCATAAACTATGACTTGTACGTACATTAATTCCTACATATGAACGTTGCCCTTACAGAACGTTGATGTAAATTATATTATAGGTCTGATTATCATCGTATGTAACCAGTAAGTAATCTTGGGTTTTAAGCCACAGGTTTTCCCTATTGTGCATCTACAGGCCCAGAAAGCCATCTTAGCTTTCTTTCCCATTGCGTCAACATGAAACTTGGAGGTTAATTTAGGGTTAAATATTACTCACAAATTTCTGCTTAAATGCATGAGTTCCGTCTACGGTAGATCTGCATTTTTGAGAGGCATCTCAATCATCTCATCATTCATGCTACCGGGGCAAATCCCCTATCTAAGCATGCTTGAAAGAGGCCGCATAATGCACCCACCCAGGACTAAAATTCTTTTTTAATTTATGCAGATAATATTTCATCGTCTCCCGCAGCTTTAAATGGTTTAAATTAATTACTCACCTAATTTTTGAATGACTGACAATGCGATTGGCTAGTCTCCAATCTTCAATTCTGGATCTAACACTGGACTACCTGAGGAATGAGACTCATGGGCCGCGTGTAATTCAACCCTCATTAGGAGCTTTAGGATTTCATTGGTCGGTTCGGCCATTTCGTCAGAAGGCAATATTATTGCTTTCAGTTGACATAATGAGAACCATTCAGGTTTTCTGTTGTCTAGCAGTATCAAGCATATTGTCGATTCTCTGATGATCCCCCTGTCATGAGTCCCTTATGACCATGAATCTCTTACGATATTTTCTTAACACGAAGAGTAATTGTAGATTGCACAGGGCCGGCGGAAGCCTCATGTGTGGCGTTGAGTCCCGTTACCCCCTTCCTATAGCCGGCGCAGAACCGGAATCGCAAATGCTTAGTAAAGCGCGAAACATTTCAAGTATCCTTATGAAGAAGTTATATGTCATAATATACTTTCGTGCAGTGTGTGTTGGAAAAATAAAATTTTTTAATGAAAAAACAATGGTGTCGTGTTGCATGCTGTACTACCGTAATAGTTCTGGCCAAGATTTTCACTTGACACAAATACTAAAAGATCCTGGGTTTCAAAAATTATCGACAGAGAGTATTAATCGAGATAATTGGATCTCACTCGAAATCTGCTGTTTGTGAGGTAAGATTTAAATTTTTACAAAATAATGTAATAAAAGTCGGAAATGTATCTTATTTTTTATGAGTGCAGGTACATTTTGACTGCAACATGTGGGAAATTGTTAATAATTAAAGAAAACTAAAATTGATTCCTGGATTGAGAGGCTGACGTTAACTCTGTTTAAAAAATATTATTTCGGTCTTCTCTGCGATTGAGCTAAACTTGTTTTTATTTCAAATATTTTAATCAATGATATTTTAAAAAGGCCGTAACCTCAGATTTCATTTTCTTTGCTTTACTATATAAACGATTCAATTATAAATGTTTCCCTTGTGTTTTGTCTCGTTTTAATTTTTTTCCACGGAAAAAATTACATTTTACTTTGCAATAATTTTTAATGATCGCATTTACATTATTATTATCATTAATATTGTTATTCTACTTACTTACAATTAAATGTTACAGCATTTTTACAGCAGCCTTAAATAATAGGATTTAAAAAAGCGTGCTTGAAAAAAAGATATTCCACTTTTCAAACATTCTTAATTGTTACAACTAAACTTTTTTTTAAATTATATTTATTTACTATTTAATCAGTGTCTGAACATTTGATTTGATTTTAAGGTCGCGCCAATTTCAAAACATCCGATTCCGCTTTCGCGGCACCAATCAGAAGCGGAAGCCGCAGTCACCCAACTTTCCCTATAGGTTGCGTTCCAAGCTACCACACGAGTGAATTGGTTGGTGAATTGAACAAGTAGGCGGAGCTTACTAGAGAGACGTGGAAGGGGCACCGTAGAATGAACGGCTTCGAGTGTGTGCCGGGTGTATGTTTATATTTAGATATTTGGCGAGTAATGTTTGGGAAAAGATAATTGAGGTCAGCGTTGCTAGACCAAATGAGTGAAATTACGGAATCGGCATCCTGAAATTATAGTAAATTATGGTACAGTCTTACAAGACGCTTGCGCAGCGCGAAATTCAAACTTCAATATCACCAAACACTTCAAATTTTAATATGTTTCATAAATAAACTGTCAATAAAATTTTATTAATAAATCAAATTAATAAATATTATTAATAATTAATAATAATATTCGATTGTTTTTGGAATGTCTTTACACTACGTGAATTAGATAAAAATTAACTTTTTTCAGCCTTCATTTTAAAAATAAGTCTTTTTTAACTTAGAAATCGGTAAAAAGCTATAGAATATAAAAATTAAGAGATGCAAATACTGATTTTTAACCAAACACTATTTTGCACTATTGATTTTCTAAGTCCTTATAGTCAGATTGAGGAGCATCAGGCTCAACATTATTCGCTCGCTTTTCGTAGGATTGTTTAGATTTCGGAGCGTAAATGTTACTAAAAGTTGCAGTGTAACATTTCCTCGGTCGGTTGGAACCTTTCAAAGCCGCTTGAAGAAAAACATTTCGATTCGCTTAATACACCCTACAACGCATTGTGCCTTCGGATGAAGGTCGTTCCCGCATGAATTGGAAAACTAGGTAGTATGTGTCCTAAATACTCGAAGTGTGCATGGCACGCCCTGCAGCTTTCATCGGGAATGTCTTGGCTCAAAATGTGGCGACGGTGTGATAAGGTGTGACGGTAATGACACCGTCTTGACATGTAAAAATGATACCCTCCGTGCCCGACTTCCATCTGGGGGATTTGAGGAAAGCAAAAGTTAGCTCACACAACGTTGACTGATCCTCGACATTTCTGTGGAAGATGCTGTGCATCCTCTTCTCTACGAGCTGTTCGCGGAAGCTTTTCACCTGTGCTTTCTTATGGTAATATGGGCTTTCAGGAGTGTCTACTCGAGATTTCGGCAGCCTCCTCCACTGCTTTGTACAGAAACGCTCCTTTGCCCAGTTCTTCGTGCTTCCTGACAATTTTAAGAAGAGGGTCTTTGTCATTCGCAACTCTATGTGCTGTACCCAGGATAATCCTGTTGTTTAGACATTCAAGAATTAATATTCCGCTACCACCTGGACGGAATGAGATGTAGAGTCGCGAAACAGAAGACTTAGGATGCATCCTTTTGTTTATGTGCTTACCCTTTTGTGTCCCAGTATCAAGAGATCTAAGCTCGTTCTTCGTTCATGGAACTACTTGAAATGAATAGAGTACTACCGGCACGGAAAGCATGTTCTTTCAGATACTTTATTCCTCGCTGACAGTTCGGAACACCAAATCTGCCGGATGAGACGTTTGTATCTGCTTCGTAGAGCATCTTCTTTTGATTTCACGTCCTTAATGCGGCTCTGTGGCACACCCAGGTATGTATAAGTCTCTCCAGCGCAAATGTATCGTATAACGCTTCTATCGACAAGCTCAGGTCTTCAGGGATGCGATCAAGTTTTCCTCGCTTCAAATAAACCTTGGCGCATTTTTAGAACTAAATTCCATTTCTATTTCCTTAGTGTATCATTCGACAATCACTAGAGCTAGATATAGCTGCTCTTTATGTTTAGCATAGATCCTTAGATCATCCATGCAAAATACATGAGTGATCTTTTGCTTTCGATTTGAAGGTTTGCTGCAAAAGTAGATAGTCGCAATAATGTGAGCGTGTTCGTGGAGCGGAATAGTTCTTCATAACTCTTAATACTTTTTTCACCTCCTCGGTAGTGATGGGTGGACATTCTTCCTCGGGTGTTATGAGGGCATTGCACAGCTCCCTGAAGCTATTTATGTTCTGTGAGTCTTAGTACAGTCTGCTTGCACTTCGCAAACTTCTCTTCAAAATACTTCGACCTCCTCTGATTTGTTCGGGTGATCGACAGTAACTGGAGGTTCTTGGAAGAGTCGAGATGAGTCAGAGAAAAACTGTTGGTTTTCTCTGAAACACCTCTCTCTCCGCTCTAGACATCTCTTAGTGTCAGATAATATCCGCACACTCTTAACAATATGCTGCCTGATGGTCAGTAGCTTTGACTTGTTAAGTGTGTGATAACGGATCCGAAATTCACGCGCGAAATATAGGCGAAGCTCGTTATCCATTTTAGTCAAATCTTTAGGCTTGAGAGAAACCTGGATGTTGATGTTTCTCTGAGCCATAAATCATCCCTCGTCCTCTGTCGGATGCCTTCCCGCGGTCGGGCTTAGTGTCACCTCTCTTTATCTGTTGCCGGCTTGTTCCAGCTGTGGTAGAGTAGGCGCTTCGCTTACATAGCCCCTTTTTTGGAGTACTTCAACTTGGTTTCGCAGACGTTGATGCGAAAAGTGCTCTGGGTATTTCTCGCACCGCACAGCATGCAGTCGTGTCATATAATTCTCTCGTTCAGGAGTTACACTCGCATCGTAGCATTCTAGCAATTTTGTTCACTCGCTTCCACCTTCCTATTTTCATTGGGTAAAATAGTCACCCATCGAGTGACCCCACTTATTACTTTAGTGATCTCTGAACGGTATACTCGGTTGAAGCCGACCACTTCCCTAGCGCCATGAAACGGATGCGAGTGCACAGCAGTGCACTCGGGTGCTCGACTCGACCGCACCCCTAGGTAATTCCGCTGCCAACAAAGCTACCCAAAAAAACGATTTTTAAGCAAAAAAATAAACTTTTTAAATTATGTATCCGAATTGTGTATGTATGTAATATTATTTTATAGTTTACAAATTGTTTTTCACATATATTTCTATCATAACTAAATGAATGATCGGAAACTGTAAGGGGATAACCTACTAAATTTTACAAATTCACTTTTTTGGCTTTTTGTATTGTCCAATCTGTTCTACTTTTCGTGCTTTTATCAGAAAGTAAAAAAATTCATTTTTATACTATTTTTAATAATATAACGAAGTTCCTCAAGGAACTACCCTAAAACGTACTCGGTAAACAATTTTTCCGTTCTCCTGAAAAATTTTCCGAATAAGGGTTAACCACTTATGGTTTCCGACCATTTACATGTTGAACGTGTCATAAATCAGAGAGAACGTATGGACTATAATGAAATAAACACTACACGTCTAAAATTGTCGTAAAAAATAGAAGGAACGAACGGAGCAAAATGTATTATCAGAACAGGAAATGCAAGTTGTTCATAAAGTATAGAACTGCTTCTGAACCTATTCTATTAGTTATTAGTTATTCAATTATTATAGAACTAATTTTTAACAGCATTCCACAAAATGCATGTAAAAACGTTATGTGATAGTTACATTTAATGCAACCTGTTACCTTCATATTACATAACAGTTCTGTCATTCGAACTTAAAAACTGCTATAGGACATTTTTATGGGGTCATTGTAGAACAATTAAAGAACGTGTTTTATATTTTAATCTTTAAATTTGCGTATGTAAATGGGACCGAGCGGTGACACTCAGTTTTATTACTTTTTTAAATAAAATAATTTTCACATGCGTAAACAGGTAAACAACTTTCTATACCGTCATCATAGAAACCTGATTTGTCGCACGTTCAGCATGGAATGAGGATCCATCCTTGGTTCAAAGGCCGCTCGCCGTCGAACAGCCGTCAACCAGTATACGGACAGAGAAAGTTATTCAACTTTATTGGGTAACGAGCATACTGCCACTGTGATTTCTTAACCATTAGTTACATTGTGGCACTTCCTCCACTTTACGAAAATGATACTTAACTGTTTATTTACTGTTTTCTTCGCTTCTTTTCTTCTTTCACATTTATGTATTATTACATTTAAGTACTAATTTCTTTACATATTTAATTAAGATGAATAAATTTAAGGTTGTGTACTTCGAAAAGGTCACCTAAAAATATTGACTTTATACTTAACCTAGGTGTTCCTTTTGCATCTCAGTTCAAATTTCTATAAGGATTTTTAGCGTATATATAATTTTTCGAATGGTCTGTTTCTTTATTTTATTTTTGTTTTTATTTACTTTAATTTTATATAACAACACCCTAAACTTCATTACCTTTCGACATCCTCACCTTCCTTTGTAAGGATTTTTTTACTGATTTTCTTGTTTGTTTTCGACAATAACCTAAAAAAGCATAATGTATTGAGTTGGTAAGCTTTACAGTGACAAAAGTGTAATTTATGCACATTTTTGAAGCCAAGTAAATAATATTGTATATTATATTTTGTCATTATAATCTCATCAACCTTTGTCTTCTCTAGTTAAATATTGTAGTTACAGTTGAGTGGTGAACACATCAATATTAAGCGTATAATTTAATACACTATTCTACCAAATCAAACTTAAAACATAACCGTTTTTTGTGAATCCGATATTAAAACTAAAAAGTGCGTTTTGACAAAAAAATGTCATTATCATCCGACTAATTATTACGAGAGTTATTTTCTGGAGTCAGTTCCGTGTGGCACATAAGGTAAACTGACCATTAATGGGGCAACGTAAAAAGTACTCTTACGTCTAATACTGGGACAATAACAAATATTGTTGAGTATCTTTTATATTTTAACATAAATCATAAAATAAACATTTTTTAGTATTTTTAAGGTGCTTTTGATTTTCATATCCCTATTTATTTTCGTTCTGACAAGTTATACATGTAGTAAAAATAATAAAAAAAATACTCCTCAAAAGCTGTGAATGAACCGCTACAAAATTACCTATTTTTTTGTACTTCAAAACTTTCCGCATAACTTGTATATCCTTGTATTATTTAAATTTCCGACACTTATAGAAAAAGTAATGTTTTTGCATATTTTTAATATGTATAAGAATAAAATTTATAATTTTTTTAGCAATTTCATTCAATAAGTTATAAATGTTTTAATATACCGAATTTGGACCAATTATTACGAAGTTGACTAAAACGTGACGGGCTGTCGCGGACTGTCTCAGTTTCGGACACTTCAACGTGAGTTGCACAATTGCGTTTCCATTTCTCAAGACAGGCACTTTCTCCGTGTATGTAATTAAATTTCGCAGTATTGTATTAGTGACAAAATGAAAATATTATTTTTTAAGCTCCACGCTTCCCGCGAAATTGATTATTTATTCTAAAAAAGTTGTTTAAAGTATTTTGTTGCAAACTCCAATTCTAACCCTGAATTTATCTAACTATTTAGGTATGGGTAAGTAATTTAATTATAGTAACTCATAAATTTGATTTTTGAATAAAATAAGTAATTATGCATTAAAGTATAATATTATAGATTACTATTAAGTATCATAAATATTAACAAGATTAATATTATATACTTATTGGAAAATTCAACTGTTTGGCTGTAAATTAACTTTTCTGTTAAAAATTTATATTATAAAGTTAAAATATAACTGTTTTGAAGAAAATTCGTCTTTTTGGCATGCAAATTAATTTTTTTTCATGAAAAGTCTACTATAATATTTTTTATTCAGAATGCATCTTAATTAAAATTAATACAAAAATTTGAAAAAGTGTTGAAACAATTTCAATTATTTTTTTGGTTAAAAGATTTATTAAGTACTTGGTAGAAAATTTAATTAAATAGTTTTATTAAAAAGTCATCCTGTTCCGTAAAATATTCAACTGTTTTGTAGATAATTCGTCTTTTTAACTTGAACAGCTGAGTAGACTTTTTTTCTGAATGAATTTTTTATTTAAAATCTTTTTTGGTTGAAACATCAACTATTAAATTTTTAAATCAGAATTCACCTTTTTGATGAACCTAATACTTCAATTTTCTAACAAATTGTTAAGTTTTAAAATCAAAAAGACTAATTTTCTACCAAAAAAGATGAATTCTTATAAAAAAATAATAATAGTTGATATTTCAAATAAAAAGTATTTTAATTAAAAATTAAAAATAGTTGAATTTATTTTTTAAAAAACGAATTTTAACTAAAACAGTTCGACTTGTAACCAAAAAATAACATTTCTACCAAAAGAGATGAATTTTCAACCAAAAAAGTTAATTTTCAACCGAATACATAAATTTTCTACCGAATTATTAAATTCTGAATCCAAAAACAAGATTTTTTTACAAAACAGTCCTATTTTTAAATCTATAATATGAGTTTTTAAACAAAAAAGGTTATTTACAACAAAAAAGTAGAGTTTTAAAGTAAAATGATGAATTTTGTACAAAGTAGTTGAACTTTTAACCAAGTAGTGTATTTTTAAGACAAAAAACGTGAATTCTTCTCAAGAAAGATACTAGTTCATTTTTCAACCAATAAAAGATTTTAATTATAAATTAAAAGCAGTTAAATTAATTTAAAAACACAAAGAATTTTCAGTAAAAATGTTGAAGCCTCAAACTAAAAAGATTCATTTTCAACAAACCAATTGCACTTTTGCTCAAGGTAAACATGAAATTTATACCTAAAAAGATAAATTTTTGAAACAAAAAGATGAATTTTTAACCAAAGGGTTGAAATATAATTTAAAAAAGATTATTCCGCCAATAAAATTTTCAACCAAATGATAAAATTTTTAACCACAAAATAATTGAAATTTTTTTAACACTTTTTTCAATTTATGTAGTAATTTTAATTAATATGAATTCTGAATCCAAATTTACAATCAAACAGTGGAATTTGCAAGTAAATCGATAACATTAATCTTATTATTATTTATAATATTTAATAATAATCTATAATATTAAATTTTAATGCATACTTACTTATTTTATTGGAAAATTAAATTTATGAGCTATATTAAAATACTTACCTGTACCTAAGCAGTGGGCAAGATTAGAGGTTAGAATTGCAGGTTGCAATAAAATATTTTGAACATCTTTTTTAGAATTAATAATCAATTGAATGGCAAGCGTGGATCTTAGAAACAATATTTTTGAAATTATTTAATTTAATTTAATAATGTCTAGTTATTTTTCAAGCAAAATTTTAATATTTTTATTTGAATTTTATTACAAAGTAAAGAAAAATAAATTCCTTATCATTTAGAATATTCTATTCTTTCTTTTAAATGTATGCTATAGTTGTAAATAAATTGTACCGTTTTATTTTGAGAAACCCCATTGGATTTCCCTTGTTCCAGTATTAACTTATTTTGTGTCCCACTTAAGGGTATGCCTCAAAATTCTTATCCCAACTAATTAGCGATCTGACTAGCTTAAAAAATATCCATTTATATTAATCTACTGTATAACATTTAAATGTGCGCCCTTGAGGCTCGATACCGTCCGCAACGTTGCATAGACATAGATCGACTTGAAAATTTAGACACGGCCCAGACAGGTCTTAAAGGTATGGAGGGGGGAGGCATTCGGGGTTGTTTTAACGATCGATCTAAGATTTTTCACACTTATTCTTTGGGCTCCCGGACAGGTTGTAATAGTATAAAGAGAGAGATTAAGTGTGTGTGTGTGGGGGGGGGTGTAAATATATAAAATCAAGTGGTCTAAAACGCATGATGCTCATAAAAATCTACAGTTTTCGACAACCGAAACCAAATTTCGCACATATATTCTCTTGACTCCAAAACAGATCTCAAGAGTATGGGGGGGGGCTGAGGGTTAAGGCATATGGAGGGGGGCTACGCTCGTAGTTTTTCACCAATGGGCAACAAATTTTGCACACATATTCTTTGAGCTCCCAGCCAGGTCGCAAAATTGTGGGGTGGGAGGCAAATGGAAGGTTGGAACATATGGAGTCGTACATTCGCAGTATTTGACTAATCGGCATCAAACTTTTCACTTATGTTCTTTGGGCTTCCGGCCAGGTCTTAAGAGTATGGGGGGAGGGCATGTTGTAAAATGTGTAAATGCAAGTGGCCTTAAACATATCATGTTTACGGAGTAGGGGAGGGGGCGCACAGTCGCATTTTTTAACCAATCGACATACCAGTTTTTACGCATGTTCTTTAGGCTCCCGGATAGGTCGCAAGAGTATTGGAGGATGATGCGTTGGGGGCACAGTTTTTGAAATATAAATATAAAATCAAGTGGCCTAAAATGTATGATGCTCGTGCAAATGTACAGTTTTTGACCATTCAGCCGCATTCGCATTTGATTCTATAAAATACGTATTAAATACGTATTAAATGCGTTCAACTTGAAATATACAGAGAGGCGAAATCACGACTTTAATCCAATGTATGAACCTGTCAGAGTTTGTCTAAAGGACACATGCGGTACATATTTCTCGGTAAACTGTGTCCTCAGGTGTCAGATAGTTTTCTACTGCCAAGTTCGTTGAGAATGGTATAGGTTCAGATTGTATTATGAATGTATTTACGGTTAAATTCTTCAAGAATTTAAGGTAATTTAGGGAATTTAGGGATTTTTCCATGGAAATAGGACTTTTGCTTTTAATCTACTATATAAAATTTAAATTTGTTCCGTTGATGATCGATAGGGTTTCTGCTGAATATGGTATTCATTTCGTATTTTTCGCGGTTTCCAAATTTCCATATTTTTATTTAAAATATAGAAGCCATAGAATATAGAAGCCATATATATAGCCATAGATTGGAAGTATTTCTAATTAAAAATGTTAAAACTTCTTGCGTGAAATAAATTAAAATTTCAGATTGTTCACGCTAAAATTCTAACTTTCGTTTACAAGTATTTTACACAAAAAGTATTAAACTTCATAAATTGGAACTAGTAAGTCATAAAAGTTTCCATAAAAGGTCGATAGACGCAAAAAAATACATCAGATGCAGATGCATTGTACACGGCGCGACGGTCGAAATGTAACAACCATGAATTAATTAAATATAAAAAAATGATGTACTTTTAAAGCGGTTTTGAGTAATGAAATATATTCCCTAATAATGTCAGCTTAACCTTAAAAAATACACACATCAACATCACATTTCAATCATAATTTATAGGAAATTTAAGTCAAAGGGCGCCACCATTCCCAACAACCCACATGCACACGTAAGCACACACACACACACACATATGTGAGCGCGCCCGGAATCTTTTAAAATTGCATTTTCACGACTAAATGTAAAAGAAATCTGGAATAACTCTACAAGAGTTCTGTAAGCTTTATATCGAACGAAGATTTGAAAATCTCAATAAAACATATGCAGAAATTCATTTAAATATTTTGAAAACTTTTGTAGCAATCACATTTGATAAGATAAGTAACATAAGATAAGTCAAATGTACACAAAAATTCCTGAAAAAATGTTAAAAAATCTCATAACAATTCCATACGAGGTTTCGAGCATTTATAAGAGTAAATATCTGACAAATCATTGTATTTGGGTCATTCTCCGTGAAAGTGCATTTTTTTGTCCCAGCTGGATATTTTACACCGAAATTGAAATAAAATTTACGCGCATTTTTTTTTGCAAACTTCCTATGAATATGTAATAAATCGATAAGCAAAGATCAATCTTTATTGAACATAAGCGTGTTGAGATACTATGAAAGAGCGAAATGTAAGCCCCCCTGGCTGTCCCCAGGTACCGATTACAGAGTGTCGGACCTCACTCTTGCTCTCCATACGAATTTTTTAAAACGCCTATGGGTCTTTTTAACTCTTTTTAGATAGAACTAACGAATAATGTATTTGAATTGCCAACATATTGCTTCTGCGTTTAC
>JAAAKG020136287.1:0-13255 GCA_010014905.2 Druon quercuslanigerum
AAGTTTATATTTGCTCAAACTTCACTCAGTAAACGAAGCGATCGAAGATTATAAGGAATTGGGCTCGGAATAGTCTAGAAAACAATTTTCTTTTTTGTTACAAATAATGATATACACTTTTCGCTCATATATTTATTATGTAATATTTATTTTTATATTATTATAGAATTTTTCATTGGTACGTTATAAAAGTATTCAAACTCTTTGAACAATTTTTTTGAAAAACAATCTTTTATTTTGTTACAAATAATTATATACACTTTTCGCTCATATATTTATTATTTAATATTTGTTATTATATTATTATATAACTTGCTCAATGGTGCGTTATAAAAGTATTCAAACTCTTTGAATATATCATATTTCGATACTTTTCATATTATTCTAAACTTTCACATTATGCACATTTGCGTCCACCCGTATGCCTGTCGGCTACAAGAGTTTAGTTCGCGCGATCCAAGTTTTGCATTCGAATTTTTTTACCTATTCAGTTTTTTGAAAAAAGGTTTTTAAAGAAAACTTCCTTATAGTTTTCTGAACAACTTCTTAGCAGGAAGTTTATATTTGCTCAAACTTCACTCAGTAAACGAAGCGATCGAAGATTATAAGGAATTGGGCTCGGAATAGTCTACAAAACAATTTTTTATTTTTTCATAAATAATGATATACGCTTTTCGCTCATATCATCGTTCTAAGGATACTTTGAGAGCAATGTCTCAGAAAAAACATCATTATCATGGTTATCTCGAAATCTATAATAGATTAAACTTGTTTGCTAGAGGAAAAAATATGCGTCATCTAATTTCCTATAAGAATGCATTCTTCAAAAATCAAATTTTCAATTTTCGATTTTCAGTTGCCAGGGGCCAACCTTCCTTTAAATTTACCGAGTTATGTCCCGTTCTGGAATCGGGGTGCTCAGTTAATATGAAAATTATATTCTCGAGTGAAATATTATTGAAATATTATTGAAATAAGAATTTCGTAAGAGCAATTGGTTTTCAAGAGTGACAAATTAAATATGTATTTAATAAGGAATTTAATGATGATTTTTGAAAGAGAGTACAAAAGCAGGCCTTGTAGAAAAGATGAGATGAAAGATGATGATGCAGCGTTGAAATCTCCACTGTGGGAGATTTGAACGCTCTCAAAGAGCAGTTCGTAAGTTATTTACCTAGGTCCTAAGGAAACACAACTTCTCAACTATATATCGCACCCTGATGATGAAGAGGAGTTTGGAAGTTGTACCTCGATGATGATTAACAAAAAAGATGCTCAGTTTGACCGGATATTACCATACAGCAATCGGGAATGATACAGCAAGTTATATTCTCGTTTTCTCCAACGGTTTTCAATTAACTTTCGTGTTCTCCCTCCAACTACATTGTTCTTTTCACTACACGTCTAATTTCATAATTCATAAATGCTGATTAAGAAATTCGAGAAAGTTGTTTTGACTCAGACTGGACGTATGATAGATTAATCAATATAGGATACATGAATCGGATCTTCTGAATACAACTTACTCATTTGTCAATCACGAGGAGTTGACCACTCGACTTTTGAGTCCACAACAGATTTATAGATTTGAAATATCTCAAAGACTTCCAAATATTTTTAAAAATTATTATTTACAGTATGAACAACAATGTTGATAAAATTATGGAAGCACCTGTTTACCAGAAGTCTAAATTGAAGATGTAGAAACATTAGGAAAACATTTTTTTTTATGTGGTAGGGGAGAAAGACAAAAATGGTACTCTTAATTTTAAAAATGCATATTTTATATTTATTATGGAAAAATACTATATGATAAGGAATGCACTAAAAATTATAGAATTTGTTGTCATTATTGACAATTTTTCAGAGAGGTGAATAAAGTTGTAAAAATGTCTGCATCTTTGAGGGCGAAAAAATAAAATAATCTTTATTCTGTTTTTACTCTTATAACTTTGAAATGATTTTTTTAGAGTGAAAGGAGCAATGATTGTATCGATAAATAGCAACCTTAATTACTTGAAAGTGTTAAAAAAGACTTTCAAAAACTTGGTCTTTATCCAGTTGTTGTTTTGATTTCTTAACATTTTTCACAAAGATTTAAAATATTACAAAAAGATTTTACAAATTTCAGAAATTTTTTAAAGGATTTAAACTATAATATCACAAAGAGTATCACAAGGATTATCATAATTTTTTAAGATGTTACGGAGATTTTTAAAAATTTCAAAATATTTCAAAATATTTCACACAAATTGCAGAGGTTTCGCAAAGATTGAAAGATTTCATAGAGAGAATGTAAATATTTCATGAAAAAATTAAAAGGATTTCATGAAAGATTTCAATGATTTCTGAAATATTTCAAAGAGTTCAAAAAATTCCATAAGATTTCAGAAAGATTTCTAATATTTCTAAGATTTAATTTATTTGACGAAGATTTCATAAATTTAATGTATTTGCAAAGATTTTAAATTTTTTTAGAGATTTCCAAAGATTTCATAAGATTTTATGGAAGATTTCCAAGATTTAATTGTTTTAAATATTTTAAACACTTTCAAAAAAATTAAATATTTAAAAATAATGAATCAAGATTTCAGAGTTAACAATGATTTCAAAGATAATATAAAGATTTAAAAATATATAAAAATATTCAATAAAGGTTTCAAATTACTATAAAGATTCTACGAATATTTCAGAGATTTCACAAATATTTTGAAGATAAAACGAAGATTAAACAATATTTCACAAAGATTTTAATGATTTAAAAGAATTTCAATGATTTAAAAAGATTTTTTAGATCTTAAAAGATTTCAAAGATTTCATAATCTTTCACAAAGATTCAGCGATTTCTAAAAACTTCAGATTTTAAATATTTTAAACGACATTAAAGACACCAAATATTTGACAAATAATTAAAAATGATTTCAGAGATTTCACAAAATAACTTAAAATATTACAAAAAGATTTCATGAAGAGTTCAAAAGATGACAAAATATTACAAATGATGCCAAACAATTTCAAATATTTGACGAATATTTCAAACATTTAAAAATATTTAACAGAAGTTTCAGAGATTTTGAAAAATTTCAGAAGATTTCATAAAGATTTCAAATTTTTTTAACTTTCTGAAAGATATCAAGAATTTTACAAAGATTTGACAAAGATTTTATAGATTTCAGAATGACTTTAAAGATTTCAAAATATTTTAAATGATTTCAAATGTATCCAAAATTTCACAAAGCATTAAAAAATTTATCGAAGACTTCAGATATTTTATATTATTATTGTAAATATTGTACAAAGATTTCGAATGATTTGTGAGATTTTAGAGGTTTAAAAATATTTCACAAATATTTAAAACATCAAAAACTTTTTAATTATTTTTAAGATTTTACAAACATTTTAATCATTTTTAAATATTTCACAAATATTTAAGAGAATTAAAGAAGCTTACACAAATATCTTAAACAATTTTAAAGATTTAACAGCCTTTAAGCTTTCAATGGTTTAACAAATATTTCAAACATTTCATTATGATTTCAAATATTTTTCTCAAAGATTTAAATTCCAAAAGATTTCAGAAATATTCCAAAGCTTCTCAGAATTTTCTATCGAATGAAGATATATTAAAAAAAAAAAAGATTAAAATTCAAACAAAAACAGTTCAATTTTTAATCAATTCGATTATTAAGCCAAGAAAGACGGATTTTTTAAAATGACAGTTTAAAATTCAACAACAAATTTCTTTCACACTCAAGAACGAACTGTAAACAAGAAAGTTCAATTTTCGACCCAAATAAGTGATTTCAACCAAATAATTAACCAAATGTTAATTTATTGAAATCGATTGAAAAATTGTGGAGTTGAAAATACGCTCAAATATTTCAAATTCTTTGAAATATTTTGATATCCCTTAAAATCTTCTTATTGTCTTTAATATTCTTTGTAGTCTTAAAAAATACCATAACATCTTTGAAATCTTTCAAAATGCCTTTAACTTGAAATCGATTGAAAAACCTTGGGAGTCTTAAAATACCCTCAAATATTTCAAATTCTTTTAACTCTTTTAATATCCCTTGAAATATCTTTAATATTCCTCGGAATTTTTAAAAATACCATAAAATCTTTGTAATACTTTAAAATAATTTTAACTTATTGAAATTCATTTGAAAAAATTTTGAGTTAAAAATATGTTTAAGTATTTCAAAATCTTTGAAATTTTTTGGCATCCCTACGAAATCTTTCAAATCGTTTTAAAATTCCTTGAAATCTTCACAAATAGCATGAAATCTTCTAAATCCTTTCAAACACCTGTAAGTTATTGAAATCGATTGAAAAATCTTGAGGTTTAAACGATTTTAAAAGTATAAAATGTATCACTAAGCTTTCAAAGATCTAACAAAGTTTTTAAAGATTTCAAATATTGTTCAAAGATTTCAAAAGATTTCTGAGATTGTAGAGGTTTAAAAAGATTTCACAAATATTTAAAATATTCAAAGCTTTTTAATTATTTCAAAAATTTTACAAATATTTTAATCATTTTTAAATATTTCGAAAATATTTCAGAGAACTGAAGAAGATTTTACAAATATTTCAAACGATTTCAAAGATTTACCAGCCTTTAAGTTTTCAATGATTTAACAAAGATTTCAAAGATTTCAAACATTTCACTGTGAATTCAAATATTTTGCTCAAAGATTTAAATTCCAAAAGATTTCATAAATATTCCAAAGCTTCCCAGAATAAAATTAAGTGAAGTTGAAAATACGCTCAAACATTTTAAATTCTTTTGAATATTTTAATATCCCTTAAAATCTTCTTATTGTCTTTAAATCTTCGTAATCTTTTTTTTTCTTTATAATTCTTTGTAATATTCTTTGTGATCCTTTGAAATCCTTCAAAATGCCTTTAATTTGAAATCGATTGAAAAATCTTGGAGTCTTAAAATACCCTCAAATATTTCAAATTCTTTGAAATCTTCTAATATCCCTTGAAATATCTTTAATATTCCTCAGAATCTTTAAAAATACCATAAAATCTTTGTAATCCTTTAAAACCACTTTAATTTATTGAAATTGATTAAAAAAATTTTGAGTTAAAAATATGCTTAAATATTTCAAAATCTTTTAAATCTTTTGGCAACCCTTCGAAATTGTTCAAGTCGTTATGAAATTCCTTGAAATCTTCAGAAATATCTCAAATATCCTAAAATCTTTCAAAAACTCTTCGAAATATTTCGATATCCCTTGTAATCTCTTTAGTTCCTTTATTAAATTTTCCCCACTGTAATATTTTTTATTCCGAATTATAAATTAAAATATGCATCATTGTAAAATAATTCGAAATGCGTTAAGTCAGAAGTGATAACAAGTTTCTACTAGAACGGTTTAAACCCATACTTTGGGTTCCTTTAGAAACCATTTATCATGCTGGGTTCCTTTCTAGCAAGAGAGATTATTTCTGTTGCAGCTCTTTTGGAACCAAAAATTAAAATATCATTCCTGACAAAGCGATTCGCAAATTTTTTAGTTTTTGCCAAAAGAATTGTTTTTATTTCGGATAGCGAAGCTATAGATAGATGCTTATAGATAGATGGCTAAACAAAGGATGGAAGACAAGAGGAAGAGGAGAGGAAGAAGATACCAAAGTTGGAAGTGCGGATCGGGCTGGAATGTTGCTCGCCTCACGCTCGGCCCGCCCGCGCTATCCGCGCATTCACGTTTTGCGCTCACTCGCTGAATAATATTATAACGTAGAATAGCGCGCCGCGCCGCGCCGCGTCGTCCAGTGAATGCGTCGAACACGAGAGGAGAAGGGGTGAGGAGGGCTGAGGGACGAAGCGTTCATTCAAGACGACCGCGACCGCCACGTGCCCGAGGCTCTCAACCCGTTAACTACCAGTATTTTCATGCCCGACTCCCAATCTCATCTCTTCGTTCGGACTAACTCACCTCTGCTAACTCTACTAGGTCCTCGATCATCAACTTATATTTATCTTTTCAATGACAAACTTTAAACGGCTCGATGAGCGCAAAATCACTTTATTTCAAACATAACGCTTCACTGACGAAAATGATTTAGCTGTCCCAGCTAGACGTTTGGCTGGATTTCACCTTTTTGAAAAAAGGTTTTCACAGAAAACTTCCTTATAGTTTTCTGAACAACTTCTTCACAGGAAGTTTATATTTGCTCAAACTTCTCTTGATAAACGAAGCGATCGAAGATTATAAGGAATTGGATTCGGAAGAATCCAATTCCTTAAAAAGATCCAATTCCTTCCAAAAAGAAATTTTCTAGATAATTTCTAGATGGTGAAATTAGTTAAAACAGCTAGAGCTAGATGTTTTTAGGTTAAACAACTAGAAATTTAGATAACACAGCTATATTTTTTTACAAGGTGAAATCCAACTAAATATCTGACTGGGGTAGGTAAACAATTTTTTTCATTGTTCAATCTTTGACCAAAAAAGATCAACTTAACAAAATATTTGGATTTTTAAACAAATTTTTAAAGTTTCAAGCCAAAGGGACGAATTTTCTTAGATGACATTTAAATGTTTAACCCAAAAAGTTAAATTTTCAACAAAAACGTTTCTTCTTAATCAAGAAAGATGAATTTCAGAAAATTAATAAAACGACGAATTATCAACATACCATTATGCATTTCCAATCAGATGGCATTTTTAACCAATTGCTTGAATTTTCCAGCGAAAAAGACGAATTTTTTATATGAAATTTAAATTTTCACCCTAAAAAGTTAAATTTTCAACAAAAAAATGTCTTCTTAAACGAGAAAAATAAATTTCAGGGAATTAATATAACGACCGGTCAAGATGATTTTAACGAAATCTTTGAATCCTCAACCAAAAAGACGAATCTTCAACATAAAATTGTGCATTTTCTATCAAACGAAGAAATCTTAACAAAATAAGATTAGAATTCAGACAAAAACAGTTTAATTTTTAACCAATTTGATTTTTAAGCCAAAAAGACGGATTTTTGCAATCAGCTCTAAACAATAAAGTTAAATTTTCGACCAAAATAGGTGATATCAACCAAATAATTAAATCCTTATCTAAAAAGATGAATTTTTAACTAAAGAAGATTAATTTGTTCATGTTCCCTTTGAGTTTTTCAATTTTAAATATTTTACATATTACATTGATTGAAATGATACTATTCGATTGCATTTTTTTTCTATGCTGGATATTTCAACGAAATACACGAATTTAAAAAAATTTGAATTTAAATTTTAAAAATAAACTAATTTTTAACCAAATTAAACTAATAAGACTAATTCAAGCCAAAAAAATCGGATTTCCTACAACATGTTCAAATTTAAAAAAAAATGAGTTAAATTGAACGAAAAAAATGCATTTTGAACCAAGCAGTTTAATTTTCAACCCGAGAAATTAAATTTGTAAGAAAAAAGTTCTGTTTTAAACAAGAAAGATAATTTTTCTACCATAAAAGATGAATTTTCAATCCAAAAAATAAGTTTTTAACAAAACAGTATAATTTTACACAAAAAGAATGACTATAACAAAATAGTTGGATTTTGAACAATTAAACAAATAAGTTGGATTTTTAAACAAATAGCTGAATATGTAGCCTACTAAGATCAATTTTCAACCAGAATATTATTTTTCGACCAATTAAAAGACGAATTTTTAACCAAATACATGAATTTTCAATTAAATATGTGAATTTGAACTCATAAAAGATAAATTTTGAACAAAAAATAAAAAAAGTTAATTTTCAGATAACAAATTTAATTTTCATAAAAATAGTTACATTTTCAAACAAAGAGATGAACCTTAAAATGAATTATTTTTTAACTAATTTCATCTAATTATTTGAATTTTCATGAAAATAATAAAAATTAAAAAAAAAAGATCAATGTTTTATAAAATTATTGAATCTTCAATCCAAAAAGACGAATTTTCTACAGAACTGTTGAATTTTCATCCTGAAAATTAAATTTCCATCATGATAATTAAACTTTCAAGAAAAAAGTTAAATTTTACCTGAATAAAATTGTTGAATTTTCGATAAAGTAATTAAACTTTTAACGAAACATTTGAATTTTTAAAAAATTATTAAACTTTTAAGAACATAGTTGTATTTTGAGTAAATATCTAAGTTTTTAACCTTAAAATATGAATTTTTAACCAAGAAGATTAATTTTCTACCAAAAGGGGAATTTTGAACCAAATAATAAAATTTAGAAAAGAGAATTTAAAAAAAAAATAAAAGTTCAAATTTCAGATAAAAAAGTATATTTCAACAATAAAAAACGGATTCTTCACAAAATATAGTTAAACTTTTAACCAAAGAGATAAATCCTAAAATTAATTAATTTTTAGCCCAATTAATTGGAGTTTGATATAAATAATTAGAGTTTCAAACAAGGGGTCAATTTTCCACCAATAAGATTCATTTTCTCCCAAAAAAAGATGAAATTTTTAAGAAAAGACGTGATTTATCTACCAAATTATTTGGTATCTTTCAAGCCAAAAAGACGAATTTTCAACAAAACAGGTAAATTTTCAATTAAAAAGGTGAATTTTCAATTAAAATAATAAACCTTTAAACAAAAAAAATGAATTTTCGACAAAAAAGTCAGACATTCAATTTAATATTTGGATTTCAAACCAAAAAGATTAAATTTCTACCAAAAACACGAGTTTTGAGCTAGAAAATATCAATTTTCAACCAAATATGAAAGAGTTACATTTTCAGTTTGAAAATTTATTTTTCAACCAAAACAAAACGAATTATTAATAAAATAGCTAAGTTTTCACCCAAGGAGATTAATTTTCTACCAAAAGAGACGAATTTTTGAGAAAATAATTAAACGTTTTAACAAATAGTAAAACTGTTAACTAAACAAAAAATATAATAATTGACTTTTTAATTTCAAAAAATTAACTTCTAACCAAAAATTGTTAGATATTTTATTTTTCTTATTGGGTTGTAATAATCTGAAATCTGAAATATGAAAATTAATTTCAAACGTTTTAAGTTATTTTTATCTGTTAAAAAAAATATTTCTATAAAATCTTCTTAAACTTTTTCTTTCAATTTTGCACAGGCACAACATCATCGTCATTTGTGTAACTTAAAATAAATGCACTTTAAAGTTACATAATGTGAAAGATTAACAACATTTGGGACTGCCATGAATTGAGATCATCGAAAGTGGAGACCTCCGATAAGATTTTGGATTACATATATCGAAATTGCCGAAAGTTGGGATTAATGAAAGTGAATGTTGCAATTTGGACATGTCCGAATGAGATGCTTTTATCTCGGAACATGCAAATTAAAAAGTTCGCACAATTTAACTTTTGTTTAAAATTAATGAAAGGATAGAGAAAAATGGATGTTCAATAGTGGATGTTTAAAGATGAAGAAGTCATTTCATATTGATTATGATCTTGTACAATAAATGACGATTATTGATATTTAAAAAAATTAATAATAGAGTAAGATGATTGACAATGCATATATTTATTGTCCACTGAAACTAACCCTTAACAACCAGATGGCTGTCCTATAAGTTAAAAAAGTATGCTACCCTGAAACATCTAAATGCTAAGGGCAAACATCCATATTTTTCTCCGTAAACTAAACTAACGGGAATGATGAATAATAATTTAAATACTTGATAATTGAATGTAGGGTAGTAATATTTCGTTAGGGCAGACACCCCAAAAAAATTTGAAAAGCAATTTTTTAGAACCCCCTTATCACATAAATCTTCAGGTACCCGGAAAGTCAGTTATCTCTCATCGTACGTGCACCCATCAACTAATTATCTATACCGCAGGAGGGAGATATGATTTCACGATTGTATCTATACGACTCTCGAGAATGAAATTTCAGACTAAATTGGCCAACTTTACCTTAACAATACTCTCTCTTATTCTTCGAAAAGGACAAGATCCTCTATAAAATTAAATCTACTGCTACAAACCTTAACTCTCATCGAACACGAAACACCATTTGTATTCATTTCCATCGAATTAAGGCTGACAGAGAAGCACTCTCTAGCAGATTAAAATTCCCCATTTACCCTTGTTTGATTAGCACCGACAAGAAGTTCATGTAGAGTCTGTAATTCTGTATAATATACATCATTTCGGATATTATCAAATTCAAAACTTGGTATGCCTTATCTTTATGTTTATCTGTATCAAATTAGAGAAATTTTTCATTTAAGAGGTCAAGTATGAGCTACAAAAGGAAGTACATAACTACTTTTATGTTCTTTACTAGCTTTTGAGTATACAAAAGGAATATCCGATAGCCTCAGAATTGTTTGAAGTATGTTGAATTGTTGAAGCATATGATGCAAAATTGCGTGTATTTACCAAATGTGTACATAGATTCACTGATAAGCAATCGAGGACAGGTCATTTTTGACACATCCTGTTTAATTTACCGTTTATACATATCTTTTATGCGTTTAGAGATAAAGAAGGTAGACTTCAAAGTAACATTCTAGACAAAAGTTCCCATTGAAGAGACAGATTTCAATTTTTCAAGAAGAACTCTTCAATCAAGATTTGGTCAGTACAATAATTGCAAGGGTGCCTACCGAAATTCAAGATTCTTAAAACTTGTGACGTTCTATAACATTCTAAAAAGTTATAGAAAAACATAAAATATTTGTGCAGTGTTGTGTGACCTTATATCTTCTCAGTCAGAGTGAGCTTTTCTAAAGAAGTAGTCGGCAAAACATTGAAATTCCTCTCGTTCTTTTATTTGAGAAGACATCCAACATTGCTCAAGAGGAATTCATGTATAACCGAAGCGGATGGTTTTATAAATCTCAGATATGTTACACCTGAGCCTACAGAATTAACAGAGAAAAAGTGGGTTTAAAGCAAACTTTGAGACTGAAAATGCAAAGAAAAAACTGGGGATTCAGTAATGTTGCGACTCAAGTAAAAATTGGATCCTTTAGAACTTTGGCTATAAAGGAACTCTTTTTGAGGGTTTCTTTTTAATTTCTCAACTGCGCATGTGCTAGAAAGCGCGGGCTTATTATAAATCGAAAAATACTATGAAGAATTTTACAGATACATACCGACAAACTTTTTTTTTATTATTTTTTAAAACAAATTAGATTAAATAATAGAAATACTTAAATTCTTTAAAAATTTTGATATTAACGTAATATTGCTAATGTATATTATATAATTTCAGATAGTGATTTCTTTATTCGATTCTTCCCAGTGCAATATTATTTAATTTCAGTTATAAAGTAAAATATGCAAAATCTTGATATTTTAAAACACCCTTAAGTATATTAAAGTCTTTGAAATCTTTTGATATTTCATTAAATCTTTGACATCCTTTAAAACACCTTTGAATTACTGAAATAGATTTAAAATGTTGAAGTTTCACAATATCCTTAAATATTTCAAATTATTTAAAATTTTTTGATATTTCTCAAAATCCTTGAGATCTCTTTTGAATTTTTTGAAGTTCAAATAAAACCATAATATTGATTGAAAACTATTGGACTTTTAAAGCACTTTAAAATATTTCAAATTTTTTGAAATCTTTTGATGTCTTTTGAAAACTTTAAAATCTCTTAAAATTCTTCGAAATCTTTAAAAATACCTTTTAATTTATTGAGGTCTATTAAAAAATCCTTGGAGTCTTAAACTACCCTTAACTATTCAACATTATTTGAAATATTTCCATAACCTTTCAAATCTTCGGAATCTGTAAAAACACCACAAAATCTTTAACCTTAAAAATACCCTAAAATGTTACAAATTCTTTGAAATCCTTTGGTATCCCTTGAAATATATAAAAATGCCATTAAATCCTCGAAATCCTTTAAAATCTCTTTAATTCATTGAAATATTCTGATAACCTTTAAAATATTTTGAATAATTTTGAAATTCCTTAAAATCTTTACAAATACAAAGAATAAAACTTTCAAATTCTTTAATATACCTTTGAATTATTAAATTGATTGAAATCTGTAAAATTCGGAATCTGTAAAAATACCACAAAATCTTGGAAATCCTTCAAAATGCCTTTAATTTGAAATTGTTCAAAAAATCTTTAACTTTAAAAATACCCTAAAATGTTTCAAATTTTTTGAAATCTTTAGATATCCCTTGAAATCTCTTTAAGATTTCTCGGAATCTTCAAAAATGCCCTTAAATCTTCGAACTCCTTTTATATCTCATCAATTCAATTAAACATTTTGATAACCCTCAAAATCTTTTAAATAATTTTGAAATTCCTTAAAATCTTCACAAATACAATGAAATCTTCCAAATTATTTAAAATACCTTTAAATTATTAAATCAATTGAAAAATCTTGAAGTCTTAAAATACCCTCAAATATTTTAAATTCTTTGAAATCTAGTGATATCCCTCGAAATCTTTCAAACCACTTTGAAATTCCTTGGAATTTTCAGAAATTACAATGAAACCTTTCTAAATGTTATAAAACGTCTTTAAATGATTGAAATCGATAAAAAAATCTTTAAGTTTTAATTAGATGAAATCTTTGAAATCTTTTATAATACACTCAAAATATTGAAATCAATTTAAACCTCTTGGACTTTTAAAATACCCTTTACCATTTCAATTTCTTTTGAATCTTTTGATATCATTAAAAATCCTTTAGATCTCTTTAAAATTTCTTGGGAGTTTTAAAGATACAAAGAGATTTTTGAAATTCTTTAGAAAACCTTTAAGATATTGAAATTTATTGAAAAATCTTGGATGTCTTAAAGTATCCTTAACTGTTTTACTTACTTTGAAATCTTTTTATATCCATGAAAATCTTTTTATTCTCTTTAAGATTCCTCGGAATCTTGAAAAATTCCACAAAATCTTTAAAATCGTTCAAATTGACTTTAGTTTAAAATCGTTTCAAATCTCTTTAAATTTAAAATACCCTCAAATATTCAAATTCTTTGAAATCTTTTGATATACCTTAAAATCTCTTTAAGATTTATAAAAATCTTTAAAAATGTAATTACATCTTGGAAATCCTTTGAAATTCCTTTAATTGATCGAAATCTATTAAAAAAGTGTGGAGTCTTAAAATACCCTCAAACATTTTATATTCTTTGAAATCTTGTGATATCCCTCGAAATCTTTGAAACCACTTTGAAATTCCTTGGAATTTCAGAAATTACAGTGACATCTTCTAAATTCATTAAAACGTCTTTAAATTACTGAAATCGAGTAGAAAATCTTTCAGTTTTAAAATGCCCCG
>JAAAKG020136288.1:0-13255 GCA_010014905.2 Druon quercuslanigerum
TGATAAGTTTTATCACAAAATATCACAAACTTTTCATTTCGCTGCGAGTTGAAGTGAAAAAAATCAAAATATTTTGAACAGAGAAAAAAACAGTTTTTCGTAAATAATTCGAAAAATAAAAAATCTACAACTTTTTGTATGAGGAGGAAAAATTGCGAAATTTAATTTTCACTCAGGATATATATTTTAAAAATTAAAATTCAAGACTTCATTTTCAGGATCTTAGGGGCCTCCCCACTCCAGCAAAATAATACTATATCTCCTTTTTGCATCCGACGCCTCAATTTACACGTATATGATGGAAGCTCCTAACAGTTTTTAACTAACCAGTTTTAAATTAAATGCAGTTAAACTGTAAAATTAAAATTTTTCAAACTTTTATGAATTGTAGATTTTAGAGATTCAGATTTAATTCCAAAAATATAAATCCACGTTATCATTTTCAAGGCTCTAAATTAAAAAAATCAATCAATAAATAAAATTCTTTTAAATTATATGATTGTAAGTAATTTTAAACAAGAAACATTAAAAATGTAACGATTACATGTTTTTATAAACTAAAAGCTTCTTAAATCAAAAATTAAATTATTTTCATTTTTAATAGTTTAAAAATCCTTCAAATATTTTAGAGTTTTATTTCAAAAACTTGAAACATCTATATATTTTTTTAGATTTTTTCAAATTTGAAATTATTTTTTAAAAATTCAGAACTTCTAAGCATCTTTTTAAATTATTCGAATATTTTTTCACATTTTTCCTACAAATTTTTGTTAAAATCCTGCCAAATCACAAAAATTTCTTGAAAATCTTCCACATTAATTTATTAATAATTTTGTAAGCCTTTCTAAATCTTTTTAAATATTCTCTGAAAATTAATTACTCAGAAAAAAAAATTAAAGTCTAAAATTAAAAAATTTTTAAATCCATACATTTTAAAATTTTATATTTTTAAATAGGTATGTATTTTTTTTGAAATGTATAAGCCACACTTTAACCCAATAAAATTTTGAATGTTTCCAATTTCGATTTTTTTAATTCAAAATTATTAAATTTGAAACGATTTCTTTTAGAATATATCAAAAACCAGAAATTTGATGTCTCCCCACCTTCATTTGAAAGAAAGAAATTATTAATTTTAAAAATCATTGGTGTTATTCAGACAATTAACAATTCATTTAATTTTAAACTTAAATTTTTCTTAAACATTTGTTAGAAGTCCAAATAGTGAAAAAAGTGCTAGAAAAGTTCTACTTTATTTTATTTTTCGAAATTTTTACAAATCCTAAAGAGTTTTTTAAAGGAAAAAAGAAACTAAAAAGATTTTTCAAAAAATAACTTTAAAAAAATAGTTACATTTTTTAACAAAGTGATGAATTTTTTAATAAAAATTGTAAATCTTTACCTGGAATAGATGAATTGCAAACCATAAAGATGAATTTTCAACTAAAATGATGTTTTTTTAAATAAAATAACGAAATAAGATGAATTTCTACTAAAAAAGATTAATTTTTATTTAAAATGATCATTTTTCAACCAAATATTGAATAATTAAATTTTTAGTCAAAAAATGAATGTCTAATCAAAGAGATGAATTTTTACCTAAAATGATGAAATATTTAATTGCAAGGAGTTCAATTTTCAGTTAAAAAATTACTTTCCTACTACCTATTTTTAAACCAGAAAAATAATTTTATAACTAGAATAATAACATTTTCCAACAACAAGATAAATGTTCAACCAAAAAGATTAATTTAAACCAAAAATGTTGAACTTCCAACTAAAAAAAATCATTTTTAATCAAATGTTGAATTTTTCTTCAAAACATAAATGTTTAAACAAAGGGATAAATTTTTATCTAAATTTATGGAATATTTAACTTGAATATTAATTATATCCTCATTTTTCAAAATAAAATAATTTTCAACCAACAAGAAACAAACTTTGAAATAAAAATTAAATTTTCGGGAAATTAATACCTTTTTATCTAAAAAACAAGTTTTGAATCAAATAGCTCAATTTTCACACAAAGAAATGAATTTTTAATTAAAATGAAGAATCTTCAACAAAAAAATTAATTTTTAACCGAGAAGAAGAATTTTTAAAGCATAAGGTTAACTTGTGAAGAAAAAGATAATTTTTTAACATAAAATCGATTTTTAACAAAATATGTGGATTCTTAACAAAATAATTAAATTTTGAATCAAAAAAAATTTATTTAAATTGTTGAATTTTGAAGAAAAAAGATCAATTGGAAAATAAAAATAGACATTTAAATTTTCAGTTGATGGAATTAATTTTCAAACAAACTTATAAATTTTCAACTAAAATGATGAATCTTCAACTAGAATAGTTGAAATTTATACCGAAAACATGAATTTTCAAAAATAAAAATTAATTGTCTACAAAACAAGCGAACTTTTCATATAGTGAATAAATTTTCAAACAAATAGATTAATTTCTAGATAAAAATATCAATTTTCAACCAAATAGTCGAATTTTCAGTAAAAAAAAAATTAACCAAAAATAAACTATTTGAATTTTCTCCTGGAATAGTTAAATTTTGCTTCATAAACTTTATTCTCAACGAAAAAGTTACATTTTCAACCAGAGATGATATTGAGTAAATTTTTAGTAAATTACTTTTTCGTAAATAAATCCTTAACCTAATAATAAACACACTCACATACCCTGCGACTGTATATAAAGTAAAACTCACTTTTTCAAAAACACAAAAACTATTAAAATAATGAAAACTTAAATTTTATTGCGATAAAAAGTAAATTCCTCGTTTTTTAATTAAATTCCCGGTTTAAAATAATTTGTGTTAAAGATAAAAATTACCGGTAGCGATCGTTTTCTATGTCACATTTAGTTTCTCATGGCAGATTTTGTTTCTCGCATGTGTGTTTATAAACTTTTTAAAAGTAATTGTTAATGATAGGCTGCCGTGAATCTTCTTTAGAATATCTCATATGTTGACAGAAATATTCCACTTTTGGTGTTTAAAATCATTTATGTGACAGATAAAAATTCCTGGCAGCGATTTTCTTTTTCAAATTTAGTTCTTTATGGCAGATAGTTTTTCTCGTATGACTGGTTAGAATTTTTCTTTTTTAGTACTCAGTGGATGTTCGCTACAGTAAATCTTGATTAACATATAATTTATATTATAGATAGGAATTCCTGGTAGTGATTTTTTTTCTTTTCACATTTAGTTTCTCATGGCAGATATTTTTCTCGTATGTGTGCTAATAATCTGTTGTTTTTAGAACTTGATAACGTACGCTACCGTGAATCTTCATTAAGATATCTCATGTACTGACTTAAATATTCAAGTTTTAGTGTTTATAATCATTTATGTTACAGATAGTAAATCCTGGTCGCGATTTTATTATTTTCACATATAGTTTCATATGGCAGATTTTTTTTCTGACATGAGTTTTTATATTATTTTCATTTTTTTAAGTACTTGGTGACGATTTGTTACCGTGAATTTTGGTTAAACTATCTCAAAAATCAACTAAAATATTCAAATGTTAGTTTTCAAAATCAATTATTTTAGAGATAATAATTCACAATCACGATTTTTTTCCCTTTTCGAATTTTGTTCTTCATGGCAGATTTTTTACATGCATGAAAAATTGATCAGATTGAAAAAGAACCAAGGAGTTGTTTAACCATCTATTTCGCATGAAAATTAAAAAAATGAAAGCATTTTCAAAATTTTTGAGCCAATTTTTTCAAGATTTAAAAATTCTACATATGTACGGCGATACATAGTACTGCACCCAAGTTATGAAAAAAATGAATTGACAAAAGTTTCTCTTTTTCAAAAAAGAGCGAGAACTCATTAAAATTTGTCATTAATAATTTTTTGATTGGACACGTAGTTTTTGTTTTAATCGTAAAAAATAAAATTCAAAATAAAAAAATTAAATGGTTTGAAAAACAAAACAAGGTACGGACAAAAATTAAAAGACAAAAGTTGTTAATCCAAAAAGGATCAACAAATTCTTACTGTATCATTTTTAGAAAGGACGAATAAATTTTCTCTCATTAGTAAAAGATAGGATTAAAAATATAAAAAATGAGTTTTTGGAAAAATTAAAAAAGAGAACAAAAAATTAAAAGACACAAGCTACAGTAACATTTTATTTAACAACACTTGTAACTTTAATTATATCTACAAATTTGCTTGGAACCACCTTACGCTAGCACGCGTATTTTTTGGGTTTGAATCGTAAAAAATAAGATTGAAAAAAATGAAATTTATAGAAAAAAGTACAATAACAATTTGTATTTTAATAGGATGCGCAATTTTTTAAATATAAAAATAAGGCAATGAAAATACTTTTGTTGTAATACTAATGCATATTATGAATGGTAATAATATAAATTTCTTGAAATAACATACATTTTTCAGTGTGGCTAAGAATACAATTTAATGTAAAATAAAAAACATATAATAAATTAATCATGAAAAATAAAATGTGTACTTTATTTTGCAATATCTAAATAAGCTGTCCCAGACCGAGGTACAGAAATAAATATACATTTTATACAATAGACTTGGACATATTGTAGAAAAGATCGCATTTTCGGAAAAATAGTGTGCGAAGCACGAGATTATTGATAAGAATGTGTTCTTTGAAGCCGAAGGAGTTTTAACAAAAGAGAATTCACAACCACGAGGTATATGCATTATCGAGCGCGAAGCGCAAGAACCAATAGCTGCGTGCTTCTAGAGTGAAGAGGAAGTGCAGCAGGAAGATGTCTATTTTGCTTTTGAACTTGACAGCGATTCGCTTTAGAGAATCTTTATTAAAATATCTCATAAATTGACTGTAGTATTTCTCTTTTATTTTTTATAATCATTTGTGTTACAGATAATATGCACCGGTAGCGATTGTTTTCTTTCTCACATTTAGTTACTCATGGCAGACTTATTTATCGTATGAGTGCTTATAATATTTTAATTTTTTAAGTACTTGGTGGCGATTCGCTACCACGAATCTTAAATAAGATATCTCATATATTGTCTGAGATATTCGACTTTCAGTTTTTCGACTTTTAATTACGGGTAGGGATTTTATTTTTTTATTTTTCACATTTAGTTTCTCATGGCAGATTTTTTCCGCATGGGTTTGAGCATCTCTTTATTACTGCGAATCTCTATCTCAAAAATAGACTAAGATATCCTAGTTTTACCGTTAAAAATCAATTATTTTACAGATATTAATTCTTTTCACGATTGTTTCTTTTTCAAATTTTTTTCTTCCTGGCAGCTTTTTTTCTTCTTTAGAATTTTTCTGTTCTAGTACATGGCGACGAATAGTTGCCGTGAATCTTGATTAACATATTTCAAAAATTCACTGAGATATTCCACTTTTAGTGTTGAAAGTCATTTAAGTTACAGATGATTCTGGGTAGCGCTTTTTTCATTTTCGAATTCAGTTTCTCATGGGATACTGTTTTCTCCTATGGGTGTTTATAATTTGTTCTTTTTATGAGATAGTAATTCCTGGTAGCGATTTTTTAACATTTAGTTTCCCATGGCAGATCATTTTCTCATCTTCTCTTCATTAAGGGCAATTTGTACCATATGAACAGTTTTCAAAAGCAGTGAAAATAGTCCATTTCCACCTTCCTATTTTTTTAAAAATTGCATATTGTTTTCAATTAAATTTGTTCCATTTATTCTCACTCTTTCCATTTGTTTTCATTTCGCAAAATGTTTGTAAATTTCACTATTTATATACTCTAGTGTATAATTTTTCTTCGTATAAAAAGTTAAAATTACCGATTAACGGATTAACTTCAACTTCCGTTAAATTTTAGACAGATTAACGGATACAGGCTTAGCTGAGTTAACTATTTGAGTAACGGATTAACGATCAACTGACAAGGAAGGTTATCAAAGTGTCCGCCTCTGATTTGAGTGAAACTTTGCTATGTTGTAGAGCACAAAAAAATATGAGACACGTAATTTTTTTTCTGCGGATAAACGTTTTAAAGGGGTGAAAAGCACCCCTAAAGTTCAACCCAAAAACAGTTTTTTTTAAATATCTCAGAAAAAAATTAAGAAAGTTGAATGAAATCAATGCTAAAAATTATAGAATAAAAGTGGCTACAAAACTACACCACTTTTAAGTTTTAAGGAGAACAAAACATTTTCTGCCCTTATAAATAGACAAGAAAAACAACCCCTGGTGATAGAAATGTAGTATATCATCGTTTAAAAATAAACTCGAATTCGAAAATGTTTCAGAAATAATGGACAAAATATAATTGAGGTTACTACCTCTAGAAACAATAATCTTTATCATAACCACAAGACAGGTTGACTTTATATTTTAATATAAATAATTTGTTGTAATTTTTATAGCAGAAAATTGATTAAAAAAAACTTAATTTTTGTTTACAAAAATAGGGGTTGCTATCCTTAAAACTTAAAGTGGTGTAGTTTTGTAGCCTCTTTTATTCTCTAATTTTTAGCATTGGTTTCATTCAACTATCTTCATTTTTTTCTGAGATATTAAAAAAAAACTGTTTTTGGGGGTGAACTTTAGGGGTGCTTTTCATCCCTCTAAAACTTTTATCCGCAGAAAAAAAATTATGTGTCTTATATTTTTTTGTACTCTACAACATAGCAAAGTTTCATTCAAACCGCAGGCGGACATTTCGATAACCTTCCTTGTGAGTTAACTTTCCGATTGACTGTGTCTAACTCTGGATTTATATTATAATAAATAATTCCTGGTATGGATTTTTTTCGCATATAGTTTCTCATGATGAATTATTTTCTCGTATAAATGTTTAGAATCCTTCTTTTTTAGTACATGAGGCGCTTTTTTCTTTTTCGAATTTAGTTTCTCATGGAAGATACTTTTCTCCTATGGTTGTCTATAATTTTTACATTTTTATTGGATTATATTTCCTGATAGCGATTTTTTCACATTCAGTTTCTCATCACAGATTTTTTTCTTGTAAGACTTTTTAGAATCTTTCTTTTTCAGCACTTGGAGGCGATGTGCTACAGCGAATCTTGATTGAAATATTTCATTAATTTCACTTTTCGTGTTAAAAATCAGTTCTGTCACAGCTCATAATTCCTGTTTGCGTTTTTTCTTCTTTTTCACATGTAGTTTCTCATGGCAGATTATTTTCTCGTATAAGTGTTTAGAATCTCTCTTTTTATTACTTGGCCGCGATTAGCTGACATGATTTTTGATTAAAATATGTCAACAATTTAACTGAGATATTCCACTTTTACTGTGCAAAATCATTTAACATTTAAATTACAGATATAATTCCTGTAAGCGATTTTTTCTTTTTCGCATTCAGATGCTCATGGGATTTTTTATCTCCTATGGGTGTTTATAATCTTTTCATTTATATTATATAATAATTCCTGGTAGCGATTTGTTCATATTTAGTTTCTCATAGCAGATTATTTTCTCGCAAGAGTTTTTAGAATCTTTCTTTTTTAGTACGTGGTGGTGATTCGCTACAGCGAATCTTGATTAAAATATTTCATAAATTGACTGAGATATTCTACTTTTAGTGTTTAAAATCATTTATGTGACAGATAATAATTCTTGTTTGCATTTTTTTTTCTTTTTCACATGTCGTTTCTCATGGCAGATTACTTTTTCGTATGAGTGTTTAGAATCATTGTTTTAGTACTTGGGGCGATTTGATACAGCAAACCTTGATTAAGATATTTCCTTAATTGACTGAGATATTCTACTTTTAGTGTTAAAAATCATTTAAATTGCAGATCATTCTGGGTAGAGCTTTCTTCCTTTTTGAATTTAGTTTCTCCGGGGAAATATTGTCTCCTATGGGTGTTTATAATCTTTTCATTTATATTAGATAATAATTCCTGATAGCGATTTTTTCACATTTAGTTTCTCATGGCAGATTATTTTCTCGCAAGAGTTTTTAAAATCTTTCTTTTATAGGACTTGGTGGTGAATCGCTACAGCGAATCTTGATTAAAATATTTCATAATTTGACTGATATATTCTACTTTTAGTGTTCAAAATCAGTTATGTTACAGATAATAATTCCTGGTAGCGATTTTTTTTTCTTTTTCACATGTACTGTCTCATGGCAGATTTTTTTCGTTAAAAATCTTTTTTTTTATTACTTAACGGCGATTCACTGACGCGATTCTTGATTAAAATATTTCAAAATTTGACTGAGATATTCCACATTTACGGTTTAAACTTATTTAAATTACAGATATAATTCCTGGTAGCGATTTTTTTCGCATTTAGTTTCTCATGTCAGATCATGTTTCTCGTATAAGTGTTTCAAATATTTCTTATTTAGTACTTGACAGTGATTCGCTGCCACGAATCTGGATTAAAATATTTCTTTAATTGACAGGCATATTCCACTTTTATTGTTCAGAGTCATTTATGTCACAGACAATAATTCCTGGTAGCGATTTTTTCACATTTAGTTTCTCATGGCAGATTATTTTCTCTAATGAATGTTTAGAAACATTCTTTTTTAGTAATTGAAGGTGATTCGCTGCCGTTTATCTTGATTAAGATACTTCATACATTAATTGAGACATTCCGCTTTTTGTGTTCACAATCAAGTATCTTAAAGATTCCTTGTAGCGATTGTTTTTTTAAATTGAGTTTCTCATGGCAGATTTTCCTTCTGCTACATCATGGCCAGGAACCAGAAACTACTGAATCGATTTTATTTTTATTTCTAAAAACTTGAATAGGCAGAAAGTTAAAAACTTTTCCAATCATGTTAAGATTTTACCGCATCAGATAAAATGCCCATTTATATAAAGATAATTTGCAAAATGGTAATTTGTAGGTGATATTAGAAATTATTTTTTCGCAAATGTTCAGACACCTAGACTCACTGACCTGGAAAGAAGTTTCTTTCGAGCAAGGCGAGACCTAATGAAAATAAGTTCAGGCTGCATGTACTATGTTTATTGCTTCACAGTGACCATTAACGCTCGATGATTAAGGCCGCGTTACGGGCGCTAAAAACTTAAGGCCAGTCTGCTGCGATGAGCTTTACATGCGCCACATGAAAATGACTATTGAAAAACTTTTCAACCGTGAAATTAAGACCGTTAAGACATCTTTGAGAAGCTGATTATTGCAGATATTGCGACTCAATGGTTAGAAAAGTCCTATCTGAATACACGAACCCTAGTTTTCCTACTATGATGACAAAAGGTAAGGATTAAAAAGACATCGCGGTCACGAAGGTCACGCTCAATTGCCACCTCCAAGTACATTATTGACTTCAACGACGTTACAGGTAGTCATTAAGCTGAAAAAAGGGAAGACAAAAAACTGAATTAGCGCTTCTGGGGTGTTAACTTCAGAATCAGGAAACCAGTTTCCTTTTAATAATTATTTTCTGATTTTAATAAAACTAAATGAACCTGATGCTTTTTCTCTCACTAAAATCATTTTAAATAAAATATTCTTCCTTTTAGGATAAAATATACCTGTAAAAAGTACAATAATACGACAAATTGGTGATATTTTGCTCGACAAAAAAAGAGCGTCATTATGTTTTATTTTTGTATTTCAGCAATTTTTAAACAAAAGTGTGACATTAAAATTATTCAGTGCAGGTTTACCCATCAGGGGTAACAGGGTTTGGGTCGGTTTATGAAGTTGAAAAATCAACTATGAAATTTTTCATTGAGAATTCAGGGTGTCCGTTTTAATCAAAGAAAAAAATTTCCGGTCATTTTTCTTTTTTTGCCACTTCGCAAAATTTTTTTACGGTCAATTAAATTAACAAATTTAAACTCTAAAATTAATTATTTCTCCATTTAAATTGATGAAAAATGAAGTACAAATTAAAGCTCTCAAGATAGAACTTATAAATTTTAAACTTTTAAAATTGAAGTTTAACATTTTTAGATTCAGGCAAATTTTATTCGAATGCTCAATAACTTACACCTATAACATTGTAAGTACTTACACTTTTTTCATAAAAAATTTTAAATTCAATGTATTTAAACTGAAAGATTTTGAATTTTTAACTTTCATAAATTGTAGAGTTCTACGATTCAAATCCACTTTCAAAAATATAAATACATCTTATCATTTTCAATGCTCTAAATTGAAAAAAATCAAAAATTTTAATTTTGTTTAAATTACAGTATTTTTACCATTTTTTATGCTAGAAATATTAAACCTCGAACTAATAAATTTTATTATACTGAACAATTTTTACGTTAGAAGTTGAATGCTGTTAATGTTAAATGGTTAGGAAATCCTTAAAAAGCTTTAAAATTTGATTTCAAAGTCTTGAAAAATCTTCATGTTGTTTCAATTTTTTTCAAATTTAAAATTATTATTAAAAGTTTGGAAAATTTCTAAATGTCTTTCAAAATTATTCGCATTTAAAATAATTTTTCAAAATAAAAATGATTTTCAATTTTCCTAGCAACTTTAAGAATTTTTTTTATTTTTCTGAAGCCTTTACCAATTTTTTACAGCTTATACATTATTTAATCAAAATCTACAAAAATCTGGATTTTGTTTTAAATTAGGCCATGGCTATTCGCACCCGAATAGCCGGATTTTTTAGAACAAACTTCGTTCCAATTATTTGAAATAATTTAAAGTTTTTAATTAATTTTAAATCTTTTCAAAACTTCTAAATATCTTTCAAAATAACTATAATTGTTTAATAAATAATAAGTTTTTAATTGTTGTTTATACATACAAATTCAACAATTTTACTTACAAATTAATCTTCTTTTTAAGAACAATTAAAGTCCTAACGTTCAAAGTTTAAAAGCTCCTTGAAATCTTAATCATTAAAATCTTTCTATTTCAAACAATCCAGTTTAAAATTTTCCTTTTTTTACGATTAGGGCTTTTGAATTAAGCTAGTTTAATTTTTAACGATGCACTCAGGAATTTTTTAAATTTCAATTGTTTTTAGAATCGTCTTAACAAATCAATTACTGTTCACTTTTTGGTATGTAAAATTTTTTAAAATAATTTATTAATTTATATTTACAGTTGATAAAACTAAAAAACTTTTTATAAAAAATGTTCCATTTCAAAAGCTTTTAATTTTCAACTGTTTAAGTCTCCCAAGACTTCATTTTAAAATTCTTAAAATGAAAAATATACTTTTAAAGTAAAAGTCTAAAATGGAAAATTTTGTTTAGTAAAATATTTCCGAATTACTCATTATTAACTGAATGATATCATAATTAGAGAAGATAAAACTCCAACTATTTACTTAAAATTGGTAAAATCGAACTTGGGCCACATTTTTCTTCTAAAATTTGAAAAAATTCCCGGTTAAAAAATAAATTTAGTCATTTCCCGGTCTCTAAAAAATCCCGGTCATTTACGGTCTAGCGGACACCCTCGAATTTATATTTTTTGATTTTGCTTTATATTTCAAATATTTCGTAAAAAGTTGAACTACTTTGTTAAAAAAATTTTATTGATTTAGGAATTTACTATTTTGTTGAAAATTCGTTTCTCTGTTTATTTTTATTTTTTGGAATTTAATTTTCTTACCATGCTTCGTTGTCAATTAACCTTCTTAATTGAAAATTCTAACCAGTTAGTTGGATGTTGAACTACTTTATTAAAAATAAATTTTATTAGTTGACGATCCGTATCTTTGGTTGTAAATTGAATGATTTTTTTTTAAATTCGTCTTTTTGTAGTGGAAATTAATTTTTTGAACTGCATATTCAACTATACCATGTTTGCTTGAAAATTTTTTGCTTTCAGTTGACAATTCAATTATTACATTTTTTATTGAGAGCTTCATCTTTTTAGCTTGAAAATTCAACTATTTTGTAGAAAATGTGAACTTCTTCGTTAAAATTACATTTTATTAGTTCAAGATTTCACTAATTAGCTTTTCTTATGGAAATTAATTTTTTTTACATTCTTCGTTCAGGATTAATCTACATGATGTAAAATTCAAATAGTCGGTTGAAATCTGAACTATTTTGCTAATTTTATAATTTTTTGAAATGCAAATTTAACGATTCCATCTTCCGCTGATAATTTATATTTTTTATTACAGATTTAATTAATTAGCTGAAAATTAACTTTTTGGTGGAAAATTGATAATTTTGAGTTGAAAATTCAAATTTTTTGTTTAAAATTCGCCTTTTTGGCTTAAAAATTGAACAATTTGAATAACATTTTTTTTCTCCCTTGTATAAAAAATCCTTCTGGGTTGAAAACTTATCTCTTTTTTTATTTTAAATTTAAATTCGAATATTTTTTTATTTATAATTGAAATGTGTTTTTGGTTAAAATGCAACTTTTTTTCGTTGAAGTTTAATTTTTTTTAAAAGAATTTGACCACTTGATTGAAAATTCAACTTTTTGGTAAAAAATTTAACTATTTTTCTGATAATTTGACTTTTTCGCATGAAAGTTCACTTATATGATTTACAATTCGTCTGTATAGGTTAAAAATTTAAACATGTAGTTAAAAGTTGAACTTTTTTGTTGAAGATTGAATTATTCTCTTAAAATTTTAACTATTTTGTTAACATAATATGGTATCTATAGATTAATTTTATTTAAAAGAATTTTCCATTATTTTTGGGCGTTCAAAAAAATAAATCAAAAAAAATTTTCAAAATTTAAAAATACGGCAGAAGGCAGGAGCTTGCATTTCAAAACTATATAATTTGATTAGAAGTTTATATAATTTCATAGTCATAAATCTAAAAAAACTAGAATAATTTTCTGTTCTTTTTTTTATTTTTTACATGCTCACAAAAATTTTTAACAGGTTCATAAAAACGAGACTTTGGCATGGAAAGACTGAAAATACAGAAATCTTTAAAGATTTTTACAAATAGGGCATATTATGCAAATTAGAAAAAAAATAAGTTCTCAATTTTTGTTGAAAATAACTTATTCCAAAATTAAAAATCTTGTTAAAAATACAATGTTTTTTTGTTCTGAAATCTGAATTTTTAATATAAACCGCAAGCGTACACTATAATTGCAAAGAAATTATAAAAAATTAATATCTAATTTTTTTGTTTGAAAGTTTCAATTTTCAATGAACAAAATGCTAAGAAAAGTAAAAAACTTGAATTATCGAAAATTGGAAACCTTGGTGATTATTTTTTTTTTAACTGCTAATTTTAAACAAAAAGCACTATTATAAAAATATATAATATTTTTAATAACATATTAGGTTATTTAAAAGTTTTAATTTAATCTGTAAAAGTATTTAAAAACAGCAAACT
>JAAAKG020136289.1:0-13253 GCA_010014905.2 Druon quercuslanigerum
CGATTGAAACCCGAAATATCTACTTTATCATAATGAATCATCGTGAAAGCATCAAATCTATTATCAAATCTATTATTTTCTGACACCACTTTCTTCAGATAGAGAATTTCATTTGCTTGTTTTTATTAGAGATTGACATTTAATAAAACTTTATATTAGCTTTAAATATAAAATATCACAAACGATCACCCTAGGTTTCAGTAGAACTTTTTAAAAAAGGAAACTTTTGTCGCTAATTTTTGTCGAATCTGTCATGGTTTGTAAGAAAAATACGTAACTTTCATTTTACAACAAAAATTTCTTGTGAAAATTAAAATGGTTTACCCGCATAAATCTCACAAGATTTCGTTGTAATTCTATCAAAAACTAAACAAAAAATAAGAATAAAAAAGGAGGGTTTTTGGTTCGAAGAAAACTAAAATATCTTACATAGCTTAAAAGTGACAGATGTTTTTTCGAAGAAAGATAAAATACTCATCACCTTTTTTTTCATCAAAAATATCATACCCAACATACTTCTAAAATTCTACTTATAATATAAATGTAGTAAAAAGTGTTCACTTTAAAGATTTCCGAAGAAAATAAAGGCAAAAATATCTTAAATCTTTTTTATTACTCATCAATGACATTAATTACAATTTACAGTAATAAGAAAATAATAATATGCACCTATGTTTTAAAATAGTCAAACCATATAATCATATAACCATATAATTTAATTACAATGGATAACCAAAGTTTATGAAAGTTACTGAATAATTAAAGAGCTTCCAATATTATTATTCATTAATATCAAATAATTATGCTTTAATTTTGTTCCGATACATTTGTCGTTGTTTTTTTGTTCAAACTAAAACTTTTTTTCTGTTCAGTGGCTTCTTACAAACTTTAAACTCTTTATCTGCTTTTGACATTCACAACAACAATTTCCCCAAAGAAGACGATACCAGAAATGAGAAATCCAATGAGAAGTTCAGTTAAAAGTAATAGAAGCAGTTCATTGTAACTTATTACCAAGTCATCTATCGCTTCTATGTTCTTCTCTGTGGGCGACATGGTTGACACAACATCTTTATTCCACTTTTCAAAAATTCCAAATTCCATCAATCGCAAGAGGAGACTCTAAAATCTCTTAACATAAGGAGATCCTGGTTCCAGAAAGAATCCTTCTGCTGATATAACAAAAGGTTCATCCACTGCTGTACATAAAGGTTTTCCATCTCCAGCCCTAAAGCGCGAAGCAAACCAATTCGAGTGTATTTTGATCATGACGCAACTAACATTTTTCCCTGCGATTGCACGAAGAGCACATGCTTCTTGGTTCAAAAATTGAGTCTGCGCTTTCTTTACTATGCTCAAGTTTTGCACCTCTTTTCCAAATTGTGATAATATTAAGAAGAGGCTATTACATTAGCAGTACCATCCGCACCCTCAAATCACAAAAACAACGATTTAGATTGTTCTTGTAAGGTTATACAACTTATATTATTGTTTTCAAACTGCAGTGCTTAAAGCCTTTAGACCACAGAATACCGCTATTTTTTTGGTCCATAGAGCTGGATGGTGGATAAACAGGAGATCATGATCTTTAAGTATAAAAAAATTATGCACTGACCCGTTTGTTGTTCGGAAAATTGCAAGCATCTCGAGACTGTCTTTCAGGCATGAAACCCATACTGCTGGTGGATTGTTTGCAATATCGAGAATGCTCTTTAACGCTTTGCTTATCGTTGAGCTGCCGCTGGTGATATGTGGATTGATAATACTTCCACACTTCATGGTGTTGATGCCGAATTTCGCTTAATGCAACGAAAAGAAGAGATGGGCTGGAACATAGTGTAGGTTTCTTTGGCAAACAAGGTCATTAAAAGGAGATTTATTTCACTATCTGCCATTCAATTTGGCAACTTGTGGGAGTCCGATATCAAATCGGCAAAGTCTTTTATGAAGAAAGTTGTTGTGACTCAAAATCTCACTAATGAACAGTTGTCTGCTCTCGCTTTAGAGATTGAAGCATGCATGAACTCCGGGCCTTAACTTTCAATCATGGACGTTCGCGAAGATCTTGACTTTTTAAATCCAGATACTGCTAGCTTAGACAGAATATTAGAACAAATTCCCAGAGACAAAGAACTTGGGAAAAGGAACTGATGTACGTTATTGACTAGCGTCTTGCCCAAGAAGTGCGTTATTACTTTCGGAAACGATCGTCTCATGAGTAAATTCATAGGCTTTAACCAAGAAATAAATGGACGGTGCCGAAAGGGAAACTTCAAATTTGAGACGCAATGTTCTATTGCAGCTCTTCTCTACTTCGACGTGGGACATGGCCTTCAGGAGGGATAACGAATGGTAGGCCCGGATAGAATGAGCTTGTATGAACTGTACCACTAATCTTTTGACCTTCAGGCTTGGAATCTGTTTCCGTTTTCAACCTACGAGCTTCTAAGGAATTTCCGTGCATGTACATGAAAAGTGGAATTTATGGAAAGCTCCATTCACAGTAAAAAAATGTTCAAAATGATACCGAAATAAATATCCTTTTGATATGCAACAAAAATGATACCAAAATCAAGAGCAGTTAGTTGGGCCAAAATAAATGATCGAATTTTAAGATCATAATGATCTGATTTATTCGAGATCATGTATGCATGCTTTCAATAGTTTCTGATCGTGCAGTGCTATTGAAAAGTTAAAAAATAACGAAATCTTATGATAAACATATTATCTGTTTAGTGCAGTTGTCAATTGCGTTTGGTTAGATATCAATAGAACGAAAATTCAAATTTTGATCAAACAAAAAATGATCAAAAATTAACTTTTGGTTTGCAACTATGCAAAATATGAATACAGATGAATAAATAAAAATTGTGCTTTTAAAAATTATCTACAAATTTGTTATTACTTCCTTTTTGATAAAGTGCCTAGTTTTTTTTTTTAACACAAAAAATAATATTTTTGGACACGCGACACAAAATACTAAAAGTCGTTAACTAAGAAAAAGAAGCACATGTTTCTTAAATCGTTTTTTCATTGGTCATTGAGTTTTTGTTTTAATCGTGAAAAATAACATTCAAAACTTTAAAAATTAAATTAAAAAAAAATGACCTAATGGACCGTCTACATATTACGTAATCATAATAGGTGGGTAGGGGGTCATGTCTATCATTACGAATTGTTACATGGGGAGGGCAAATTACGTAACAACGGAAGTAAATTAGAATTCAAGCCCTTCAAAGTATCTACAATTTTTGTTCAAACTATTTTTCAATATGATAAATTTTCCAGTGTTTAGGCATCCAAACTGGTAATTTTTAGCCAAACGACGACACATAATTGAAAGGTTTGAAAAAATATTAAATAAGACCTGATAGTTTCGTTTTGTTTTTCAATAGTACTATTAAAAAATCAAAAAAAAAAAAAAAAATTTTAAGCCAAGCAATAGAAGATACGGAAAAATTTCAAAAAGGAGTTGCAGCATTTGAAAATTTCTAAAAATTTTATTTACATCATTTTTCGATAAACTTAAAAAAAAATTGAAAATTCAAATTTTGAGCCAAACGACGCCATATGGTAAAAAATGCTTTTAAAATTCCTAAATCATTTATTGAACCACTTAAATAGAAAATAAAAAAAGCAGCGTATTTTTAATATTTTAGAGACCACTTTTTTCAAAATTCGTAAATTCCAACAAACACGAAAATGAACGTTTTAAGCCAAATAACTTACGATATTACAATATCCAGGAAAAGAAAAACGTTGAGTTTCAAAAGCCCTACAAAATGATCATAGCAACTTGTTGAGTTTGCTTGCAAAATTGAAAATTTAAATTTTGATATGATTTAGAAGTTAAAAACACAGTCACGCTGCTGTGTAGATCGCATGTGTAACTTTTAAATCGTAAAAATAAAAATTGGAAATGAGCAAATTCAGTTTTTTTAAAAACTGCAGAAGTTTGCAATCTATTGTTTATTAACATCTGCCTTTGAATTTCCAGGTTCTTAAGGAACTAAGAAACCTAATAGGATTAGTTTATTTTTATCGCAATATTAATTAACAACTTAAAATCTTTTCCTGAATAGTTGCCTAGATAACCGAAGGTGCCTAGATAAACAAGGTGCTTATCAGTTTGAGTATTTGTGCTACAACGTTTATGGAAAGAAAGTTTTATACACGTCTACACACAACCACACACAAATCCGGACAATTTTTTAGAAAATTTTATCCGAATTGTTTAAATTAAGGAAGGTTTAATTAAATGAACATGTCAAAAATTTAAGATTTTCTAAAAAATTTTATTGCACAAACGTATTCTAAAAACTCATTTGTTTTTAATATGTTACTATTACAAGGCTTTCTCTACGAGGAAACAAAAATAAGGGTTTTTCGAGAAAAGAAAACTTAAATATGTTACTTAGGTTAAATGTTGTGAGGGTTGTTCCTCAGAAGAGTGAAAAATTCGTCATCTTATTTTTTTTGAAAGACACCATATACCAAACACTTTCAACATTCAAATTATAATATAAATGTAGTAAAACATGTTAAGTTCATAAGAAAATACCAGCAGCAGTACCAAACATTCTTTTTTATTATCAATGCATTATATTAATTACTATTAAAAGTGATAAGAAAATAATGACATAGAACTATGTCTCAAAATAGGCAAACCATATGCAATGTATTATTGACGTTTCTAAAATTTACCCATTCATTTTCTAGGATAATTCGTTTTTCACAAGGATTTGCTTACTTGCTCCTCGTACATAAAATACAAACTTACTTTCAAACAAAGAAAACATTCACAGATATAAAATAAACACGCTATTAAATATATAAATAAAAAGTCATGTTCGTGCTCTAGATCAAATGGAAAAATTGAAAAACAATTAGGCGGATTTACTTATCAATATTCATCAATATCAACCAGTTATGTTCTAGTTTTTTTCAGCTTATTCTCTACTCGAAACTATTCCCTTTCTTTTGATTTTTGCAACAACAAGTTCCAGAACAAAGACGACTCCAGAAGTTAGAAATCCCACGAGAAGTTCAGTTACAAGTATTAAGAAAAGTTCGTTGTAACTGACCGCCAAGCCATCCAATGTTTCTCTGCCCTTTTCGGAAGGCGACATGCTTGGCACAACATCTTTATTCCACTTCTCGTAGAGTCCGAATGCAATTAGTCTTAAGAGGAGACTATTAAATCGCTCAATATATGGAGAACCTGATTCTAGATAGAATCCTTCTAATGATGTAACAAAAGGTTCATCCACTGTCGAAGATGAAGCTCTTCCATCCTCACCCTTAAAACGTGAAGCAAACCAATTGGACTGTATTTTTAACATGACACAAGTTACATTCTTCTCTGCAATAGCATGAAGGGCACAATCCTCTGCGTTAGCAAATCGGTGTTGCGATTTTATTACGATGCTCAAGTTTTGAAAGTCCTGACTCATCCAATTAACTATCATCGGATTCATTTCTAGTGTAAGACCTGATTTATCCAGTTCAGCCAATGTGTGTAGTTTTATTTTCGAATCCGATTGCAAGTTGGTTCTGGTGAGCAAAGCATAAATCTTAGAAGAGTATACGAAACTAACAATGACCATGTAGGCAAATATGATCCTTGCCTTCCAATTTACAGGTTCGTGAGGAACTGTGAAACCTAACACGACCTGCACCGTAAAAGAAAAATTCCAGTAATTACTGTACTGTTTTAAAGTATACATCAGCAGCCAAAGAATTGCCGAAAATACTGCAATTGGGGGTAGGGCGTATAGGAAACTTAGTTCGGAACAATTTACATCGCTTTTCATTTTTGGTGAAAGAGCGTTGAAGCTTCCACATCCAGTCACCAGCTGTTCCAGAAAAGAAAACTGCCCATAATTCTGAAGTACTGTCCTAATAAGACGTATATTAACTTTGTTTAGAAGTAACTTATCGATGTTAAAAGATTTGGGTGCCTTTTCAAAATAAATAACGAAGTTTAGTTTCATTGCAAGAGTAGTTAACAAGAGTATGTCCTTTCCCGAATAGTTGACTGGATAACCGGACGTGTTGTATTCAATATTAATATGTGGGGGATAATTGAGAACTGAGGCTGTTAGTGGGTAACGGTTCATGTTTGCCAGTTTGTCGGGAAATAGGGCTATCCCTGCTGAGTACTTAATCGTTGAGTAAACATCCGCAAATGGATTAAAGTACTGAACCTTGGATGTATTTCCAACGACGTCAATGATAGTAAGGTCAAGAAAACGATTTCTCCAAGCATTCCAAAGTACTTTATTCTTCCTCGGATTAAATAAAGTTTGTCCATCAGAGAATTGAAGAACTAGACACTTTGGCCGAGTTTTACCTTTTAGCATGATGCTGATCAGATCGATTATTTCTACACCAACGTTTAAGATGTTCTGGACATAATCGATTATCATAAAAAACGTTGTTGTTGGAGAACTCAACCCTTTCCACTTCTTTAAGTTACGGATATCTTCCTCGATAGATTCTTTTCGCACAAGAGTCAGCATACTTGGTTTGACATGATTGATGCCTCGAAAAATTGCTTCGAGTTTAGCTTCCTTATGAAATAGATCCTGATTAACAATCAGCAACGTTTGATATGCAGACGAATTTTGTTCCACGTACTTGAATATGTCTTGAAAACAATTTGGTAGATTTGTCTCTCCTTTGGAGGTGACATAAAAACATGTTAAGAGGAAAATATGAAACAAAAAGTTATAAACAAATTTAAAATAATGTATAAACATTTTGAAGATTCAGAAATAGCAGCACTCACATCTGAAGTCTGTGTTATAACTGAAAAACATTGCCTGGTTTTTTCCATTTTGCTTTGCTTAGCAATAAGCTGAGTAACTCATCCTACTGATGTGTCTGCGATGGCGTACAGTGGGAAATGCCTATTTCGTTGTATGATAAAATGTGTATGTGTAAATGTGTATATATGAATTTGTGCGATAAATATATTACGAGATTGAATAAGGAAGGTGCAAATTTTGCTGTAAATTCTTCCATGTTTCGATTACATAATTTATTTTTTGCAAGACTCCCATAAGAATTAAAGGCTCTCATGCCTCTAAATGATGTCCGAAGTGCTTCATCCGAGCAGGACGTTTATTGTAATCACCCGCTTGATTACTTTTTAAAGCTAGATTCTTATTGTATATTTCGTCTACCTTTTTTGAGAATTTTGGCAGGTGAAAGGATAGATTTAATAACAGAGCATTTGCGAGCTAATTATAGTTACTACCATACTCTTCTGCAAACTTTTAAAATTTATTTCTAAATTAAGGACCATAGTCCGATATCAGTTCTTTGTAAGTTTCGTGCCTTGAAAAAAGTTTCGTTATCCTCTCGATTATTTCTTAAATTTAACGAATTTCGACATCAGAAAGGACTGCATGTGAAGGATTCGAATTTGAAATGTTATTTCGATACACAATTTTCAACATATTTTTGTTTTAAGCCTAAACCTATTATAATAAAATAATTTGCAACTACTTAAAACATTTTTTAAAGGAAAGGTAATCTTTTATTGTGTTTATTTTTCTATTTAAAAAGCTTTTAGTTTACTGAACTTTTGCAAAAATATCAGTAAAATCAGTAACTGAGATTATTGCTTAGAGAAGAAAAGGGAAAACGAAGTGATGTTATTCAGTTATAAAACAGACACCAGCAATGAGTATTGCGATTCTCCCAAGGAAAGGCAATTATACCAAGTTGTTTGAAAGGTTTACCATAATAAGGGCAACAAGATTCCTCTGCATACCAAACGTTGCTGGTTGTCAATAAGGGTCTATTCCAAAAGTAGCGCAAAATCGAAGCTATTCTTCAAGAAGACAATCCTGTCAAACCTAGAATACTCTTACTTGTGCGTAACGAATCTATCGAGAAAGATATTACAACAACGACGTTTTTCATGGTTATCGACCATGTCCACAACCACTGAAATATAGCAACATAAATAATGAAGCTGATCAACATATTTTTAAAAGGACGATTTCGGCAAACATTTCTAGAAATTCAATTCTTTAATGCAGAAAAATCACCAAATCTCAGGGGAAAAAATTACTTTAGAATGGTTCGAACAATTAATTCCTTGGCATCACTATTCTTGAAATCGTTAGAAATCCACACGAGGTTCAATACTTTAATGCATTTACGAATATTTAATGAACAATAAAGTACTTACCAGGAACAACACTATTGCCAGAAAAACTTATAATAAACTATACATATTGTTGTTAAATACTTTTGTAATTAAAATAAATTTCGGTTATTATTTTAAAAAGGCACCAACAATTTTTAACATCGACAAGTTGATTCACAACAAAGACAATATACATTTTATCAGTACAATACTTGAGAATGAATGTAAGTTTTCTTTTCTGGATTATTTGGTGATTGGATACGGAAGTTTCAACGGTTTCTTGTCAAAAATGAAAATTGAAGTAAATTTTTTAAAACTAAGTTTCCTATACGCACTTGCCCTAAAAATAGTGTTTCCGCAATTCCCCGGCTCTGACTGCAGAATCTTTGATATTCTTGCATCAAGCTTGAATTATGTTAATGGAAAAAGTTTTACAAAAAAAAAAGATTTTACAAATATTATGTATTGCTTAAAACAAGGCAATTAATATATCTAGAATTTGTTCTGTCAGTTTCAAGATATTAGTGTTGAAAATAAGCCCTCCAACTGTCTTCAAGTTATCCTTTTCACAACACACACAAATTGTAACACACATCCACACACACCCGCACACAAGTCCGGACAACTTCTCAAAGAATTATATCCGAACTTTTTAAATTAAAGAATGCTTAATTAAATGAACATGTCACAAATTAAAGATTTTCTAAAAAAATTTAAAAAAATTTATTTTAAAGATAATTTTTTTTAATATGTTACCATTACAAAGCTTTCTTTACGAGGAAACGAAAATTAGGATTTTCTGAGAGAAGAAAACTTAAATATGTTACTCAGGTCAAAAGTTGTGAAGGTTGTTCCTCAGAAGAGTGAAATATTCGTCATTCTTTTTTCTTTAGAAGACACCATATACCAAACACATTTAAGATTCAACTTGTAATATAAATTTATTAAAACACGTTAAGTTCTTAGGAAAATATCAGCAATGAACTTTAGTCAAATGGAAAAATTGAAAAACAATTAAGCGGATTCAATTATTAGTATTCCGTAATATCAACCAATTATGCTAAAATTTTGTTTCAGTACATTTATCGCCGTTTCTTCTTCCAAAATAAAAACTTAATTTTTTATGTGCAGCGGCTTATTCTCTACTTTAAACTATTCCTTTTCTTCGGATTTTCGCAACAACAATTTCCAGAACGAAGACGACTCCAGAGGCTACAAATCCAACGAGAAGTTCAGTTACCAGTATTAAGAAAAGTTCGCTGTAATTAACTGACAATCCATCTAACGCTTCTCTGTTCTTTTCTATAGGCGAAATGCTTGGCACAACATCTTTATTCCACTTTTCAAAAATTCCAAATGCCATCAATCGCAAGAGGAGACTACGAAATCTCGTAACGTAAGGAGAACCTGATTCTAGATAGAATCCTTCTAATGATGTAACAAAAGGTTCATCCACTGTCGCAAATAAAGCTCTTCCATCTTTATCCTTGAAACGTGAAGCAAACCAATTGGACTGTATTTTTAACATGACACAACTTACATTCTTCTCTGCAATAGAATGAAGGGCACAATCCTCTGCGTTAGCAAATCGGTGTTGCGATTTTATTACGATGCTCAAATTTTGGAGGTCCTTACTCATCCAACTAATTATCGTCGGATGCAATTCTAGTGTAAGACCTGATTCATCCAGTTCAGCCAATGTACTCAGTTTTATTTCCGAATCCGATTGCAAGTTGATTCTGGTTAGCATAGCATAAATCTTAGAAGAGTATACGAAACTCACAATGACCATGTAGGCATATATGATCCTTGCCTTCCAATTTACAGGTTCGTGAGAAACTGTGAAACCTAATACGACCTGCACCGTAAAAGAAAAATTCCAGTAATTACTGTACTGTTTTAAAGTATACATCAGCAGCCAAAGAATTGCCGAAAATACTGCAATTGGGGGTAGGGCGTATAGGAAACTTAGTTCGGAACAATTTACATCGCTTTTCATTTTTGGTGAAAGAGCGTTGAAGCTTCCACATCCAGTCACCAGCTGTTCCAGAAAAGAAAACTGTCCATAATTCTGAAGTACTGTCCTAATAACACGTATATTAACTTTGTTTTGAAGTAACTTATCCATGTTAAAAGAGCCTTGTGCCATTTCAAAATGAACAACGAAGTTCAGTTTCATTGCAAGAGTAGTTAGCAAGAGTATGTCCTTTCCCGAATAGTTGACTGGATAACCGGATGTGTTGTATTCAATATTAATATGTGGGGGATAATGGACAACTGAGGCTGTTAGTGGGTAACGATTCATATTTACTAGTTTGTTCGGAAATAGGGTTATGCCTGCTGAGTAATTTATCGTTGAGTAAATATTCATAAATGGATCGAAGAACTGAACCTTGGATGTATTTCCAACGACGTCAATGATAGTAAGGTCAAGAAAACGATTGCTCCAAGCATTCCGAAGTACTTTATTCTTCCTCGGATTCAGTAAAGTTTGTCCATCAGCGAATTGAAGAACTAGACACTTTGGTCGAGATCGACCTTTCAACAAGATGCTGATTAGATCGATTATTTCTACTCCAACGTTTAAGTTGCTCTGGACATAATCGATTATCATAAAAAACGTTGTTGCTGGAGAACTCAACCCTTTCCACTTCTTTAAGTTACGGATATCTTCCTCGATAGATTCTTTTCGCACAAGAGTCAGCATACTTGGTTTGACATGATTGATACCTCGAAAAAATGCTTCGAGTTTAGCTTCCTTATGGAATAGATCATTATTAACAATCAGCAACGTTTGATATGCAGAGGAATTTTGTTCCGCGTACTGGAATATGCCTTGAAAACAATTTGGTAGATTTGTGTCTCCTTTGGAGGTGATAAAAAAACATGTTAAGAGAAAAATATAAAACAAAAAGTTATAAAAAATTTTTAAAACATGTATAAACATTTTGAAGATTTAGAAATAGCAGCACTCACATCTGAAGTCTGCGTTATAACTGAAAAACTTCGCCTGGTTTTTCCATTTGCTTTGCTTAGCAATAAGCTGACTAACTCATTTTGCTGATGTGTTTGCGATAGCGGGCAGTGGGAAATGCCCTTTTCGCTGTATGACAAAATGTGGATGTGTGTCACTAATTTCTCGATAATTGGTTCAACACTTGCAGTACTAATGGAATAGAAACACATGTATGAATTTGTGCGGTAAACATATTACGAGATTAAATAACGCAGGTGCAAATTTTTCTGTAAATTCTTCCATGTTTCGATTACATAATTTATTTTTTGCAAGATTCACTTAAAAATTAAAGGCTCTCATGCTTGTAATTGATACCCGAAGTGCTTTATTCGTCAGGAACTATTAGATACCAGGTTCCGATGTGCTTAAATAAATCGGATCCTAACCACTGTCATGATCGTGAGTAAGGGTTTGGTGTGTTGAAACTTTCTTTCGGATTTGTGTATTCTTGGATACAATTGGGACAGTGACAAATAAGTTTTTTGATCTGCTAGCTTAAGCCTAGCCACTGAACAGATTTAATGGCTCTACGACGACATTTAACTCTACCTTGATGGCCCGAGTGCATTAAACATAAAACTTTCTACTGCATATGCATCAGGATAATGATTCTTGTACCAACGAGTAACAAATTTTGAGAAAAACATAATATCAGCCTTTGTCTGATGAAGGGCTTCTCAATAGACAATATAATACTACAAGAGTGTTTTCTTGCACATATTGTGCTTCGTATCTATAGCGTATCAATCTGAGTCTAAAATGTTGCAAACGCGGAAATAGATCATCTAAGAGCTTCTTTTGTAATATATGAATGAGGATATTGTGAACTGTACAGATGCTGATGAGGTTTTCAAAAGCAATGAGTTAGAGATTTTTTATACATTTTGTTACACCACTTTTTATAGATAGAGTATTTGATTTTTTGTTTCATGAGAGCTTGACTTTTCGTAAAACTTTATATTAGTTGCTTTAATAATGCATTTGTTTATTTTATCTAATTAAAAAAAAATTTACACATTTTTTTGTAATAAAAAAACTGTCGTGGGGCAAGAAGGGTTTGGGCCGCATGAAAGGTGTTTCTTCTAAAAGATAGAAACACTCTTCACCCTATTTTTACATTTTTATCCTAATGAGAAGGTATTGGTGTTATGTAAAATTTGACTTTGTCGGTTTTCATCAAATCTCCACGTTTTGAGACCTCCTGGGTCAGAAAAAATTATTTTTACGAAGGTGTCTGTCTGTATGTCTGTAGTCTGCAGTCTGTAGTCTGCATATTGCAGGTACGATAACTTTCGCAAAATTGATCAGACTGGATTCTGCTTGGACACACTGTTTTAAGGCCTAAAAAGACAAAAAAAGTTCGGAAACCAGCTATTTTGGATGAAAATGGAAAGGGTGAGCACATTTTTAAAATATTTTAGGCTTTTTTCACGATTTAAAAATTCTAGGTACGGCTGTTAATAGTACTAAGAATCTCGAATAATTTATCGTTATGACTTTTTCCGATCAAATGAAAATTCATTCTAAAGCATTGTCCTAATAACACGTATATTAACTTTGAAGATTAAAAAATGACGGAATTATTCTGGCTTCCAATCATATACTTTCGTTTTATCTTTTAATTTACAAACATTTTTATTGGCACTTTTTAACTAGTCGCCGATTGATTTCATTTAGAAGTGAATATTTTTTCTGACAATAAAACACTACACAAAAATAAGTCACAATTTACGAAAAAATCCAGCAGTATCTTAAACTCTACTTGCTACCTAATCCTATTTTTTCCATCATCTCAAAGAAATATTAGAAAGTTAAAAGTGTTGGATAAATTCCGTCGCCATCGATAACTAAGTCATCTAAATCTTCTTTATTCTTCTCTATAGTTGATTTAGTTTTTTTTTTTTTATTATTGGTAAGCTTTATTAACTTATAAAGTTATTTATCATTAACAGATATATTATATACAGTATATTATACACTTATGAAATATAGTTTTTACATTCAGAATTTATACATACACGTAAATTGACTTATATATCTAATTTACAATCTACGAAAAATGCGTAGAGTGTTTTA
>JAAAKG020136290.1:0-35940 GCA_010014905.2 Druon quercuslanigerum
TTTCTGTTTATTATGTAAGTGGTATGGAATGGAAGTCATGTAAACCCTTAGGGGACACATTATGAATAAAGAAGAAGCCAGCAGGCAGATGAATGGGTCACAGTATGAGACAGAGGAAGTTCCAGAAGAAGTACCGTGCCATCGCCGAAGGACAGGAAATAGTACTTCGTCCCGCTGCCAACGAACGCCAACGCCCGCTGGAATAGTCACCCCATGAAAGGCTCGTGGCATTCGTCAAAGCGTCCGGGCCAAGTTTTCCGCCACTCGAAGGACTCTTATGCCAGTCGATCTGAAGCAGGCCCGCCTTGACGAACGGGAGGATTTTCACCGAGACCCAGAGGAGAGGGGGTTCATCCTGGACAAGTACTTCGCGAGCATAGCGGAGTACGTGGCGGAGAAACGCCGAAAACGAAAGGATACGCAAGAAATCGAGTCCACGAGGAAACACCTAAAGCTATAGGCGTCTCTCAAGAAGACACAGACGGAGGAATACTTCCATTGCACGGCGCAGTGGAACGTATCAATTGGCGGCCCAACCTAGGGGCCCGAAAAGTGACCTGGAAGTCACTTTTCATCACGACCTGCAGAATAATTTCATGCTGTACCGAATTACCTAAATAAAAGAAAATAAAAAAAAGGTCCTCGCAACACAAAAAGCAGACGAGGCAGACGAGAGATGGTATTTCGCACGCTAATTGCCACGAAGAAGAAGACCTGTGTAGAGCGCAGCAGGCGGCAAGAACCACACAGGGAGCAAAAGCATCGAGGCTGCTATACTCCTCTCCACAAACGATAGGCCTATTTGTGGTCTATCTAGGCACAGGCCTATCTGCACGACTACGGGCCAGAAGTCTCTCGCCGCATGCAATACCACGATACGACTCTCATCGCTCCTTCGCAGCAAACACACGGGAGCCACATCGAGAGGTACAGCCGCCACCAACACCGATTCTACGCTTGCACCACCTTACGACAATGGCGCAACCAACCACTAATATCGCATCCAGTTATGCGCCGACGCCGCCCATGGGTCAACAACCTGTCTTCGATTGGACGGCTCTCGTCAGGGCCATCAGGGCACCATGACTGGACCTCCCCACCTTCTCGGGGAAGGATCATAAAGACCCCGAAGTTTTCGTCAGAGACTGCGAGACGCTTTTCTCCCAGTCCAACATTGACTCATCCCAATGGACTCGTCTAGCAGGAAAGGCTCTACGAGAACCTGCGTCGAAGTGGTGGGAAATGTATAAATCGCTCTCACTAACCTGGCACAAGTTCAGAGAAGTGCTGTGCCAAAAACACTCTGGTCACTTCACGATCATGAAGCTCAACACACAGTTATATTCGCGCAAACAAACAGACAGGGAACCGGCTTCAGTATTCCTGCAAAAAAAGTACTTGTTGGCCCTATGACTACTGCCCACGGCAACCGAGGAAGACATAGTTCGGATTCTGCTAGAATCGCTTCGTTCGGCAACTCGCCGGGTCATTCGGGCGACCTGTTCCACGACCTTTGGCGAACTCACGGATCGGGCAATGGAAGCAGAGATCGACGAAGCTGAGGATCATCCGCCAAGAGACTCGAGGAAAGAAGAGCAGAGGAAACGTTTACCGCAGCCAAGATCCCCGGCCGCGGGAGACACACAGCGACGAGGAGGGCCTCAATGCCACTATTGCCCCCATTTCTACTTCCACCGAGACTATCCTGTCCTTAGAAGGGAGCGGGGGAACGCTCCACAGGAAAACTGGCGTGGCTCAACGCCTAATTCCACGCCTCCGCGTGCGCCTCGGAGAAAAGGAAGCCCTAGCCTTCGTCGATTCTTGCTCCTCAGACAACTTCGTTCAAGCAACCATGCTGAGCGACGCGCAAATGGAACAATAAACGCCCAGTCCAGCATACGCTAACCTAGCCGCTCGTGGAGCTGCCCTCCCACTAATCGGCTTAATAAAATTATCACCAGAGGTCTGCGGACAACCTTACCCAGGCACCTTCCTCGTCAGCCCGAGTCTCAAACACGAACTTGTACTCGGCATACCCTGGTTTGAAGAACATCGCGTTATCTACGAGCACTGCCTGAGATGCATCTACCTAGGAGCACGTGAACGATACCGGGTATACCTCACGCCCGAAACACAGACACCAAGCACCAACTTCTCTACTCCATAGTTGATCCACAATTTTCCTCCGGAATACCAAGACAAATTATACGATCTAGCTAGGATTATTCACCAAACCTTCCACGAAGAAGGACAACTGCGACAAACAATGGCCGTTCAGCACCAGATTCATCTGTCGGACCCGACCCCACTCCGGGAACTACCACGGCGCTACTCCGAGCAGAAACGGGTATGGTTGGACGGACAGGTGCGGGATATGCTCTTTGACGGCACGATTGAGCCCAACAACTCTTGCTACAGCTCAGCTATCGTATTAGCCGGGAAAAGAGACGGGGACTACCGTTTATGCGTTGAATAACGCCGCATCAACAAGTAAACGGTAGATGCGCCACAATGCTTGCCCCGGATTCATGAATTCAACTCATGAAATCCTGAAAGATATCGGCGGTGCCCGGATCTTCTTCACTTTAGATCTTAATAGCGGATACTGGCAGATCCCTCTAGCTCACGAGGCAAGAAAATATTCAGCCTTCACCACACCCAGCGGAGGACAGTAACAGTTAAGGGTCATGCCGTTTGGACTGAAGAACGCTCCTGGCACGTTCCAAAACCTGATACGTTACGTTCTCGCCGACCACTGGGGTAAATTCGCCATCTCCTACTTAGATGATATCATCATTTACTCTGAGACCTCGGAACAACACCTGCTGCACCTAGCCTTGGTCCTCGAGCGATTGGCCATGTACGGATTGACCTGGTCCCCACAAAAGTGTCGATTCGGGCAAACCAGCCTTCCATACCTTGAACATATCGTCACATCCGAAGGAAACCGCCCGCAACCCAAGCATCTAAAGGCAATCCTAAGCGCTGAACCTCCTCGTACCCGAAAAGGCCTCTGATCTCTGTTGGGAACAATGAATTGGCTGCACGAATACGTCCCGCATTACTCGCAGACCATAGCAGCCATGACGGATCTCCTCTCACGCAAGTGGCCTTACAAATGGAACGCAGACGCCCAGAAGGCACTAGAAACGGCCAAGGAAACTTTTCGTAATCACGAACCTCTGAGTCGACCAGGACCTTCCTTACCTTTGATTCTTCAGACCGATGCCAGCGCCTGAGGCATGGGTGCGGTACTCATGTAGCAAGTCCCCGGCGGCCCCCGTCGAATCCTGAGCTACGCGAGCGCCAAGTTTTCCGTAACAGAAGCTTCCTACCACTGCAACGAGAAGGAATGTTTGGCGGTCATCTGGGAAATTACGCACTTCCGGCCTTATCTAGAAGATCAGCGCTTCACCCTCCGCACCGATAGCCAAACACTCACCTGTCTGGACAGACAGAAGGACACTCGGGATAAGCTTACGAGATGGCAAGTGTTTCTGAGCAGATTCACCTACGATATCGAGCATTGTCCAGGAAAGGAGAACGAACTATCGGACGCCCTGTCCCGTCATCCAGATCCCAGTTCATTGTCAGCCGGTGAACCAAACCTCGACGAACTGGTACCGCCCAAATGATCCGGTCAGCCACCAGAGTCCTCGGACAACATCCCATCACTATGCATTACCAATATCCCTTCTCTTTTCGAAGAGGTAGCCATCGCACAATTAGAAGACCCCAACCTGACAGAGAACATCCGCCGATGGATTCAACTGTGCAGCCAACCACAACGAAGCCCACAGGAGAACAGTTTTGTTGAGAACCACAAATGGAATCAGGAGGGTTTCTGGCGTATCTCTACGAACCATTCAAGATGTTTGCTGCCTGTACCGAAACCCTTAAGACAGCGCGTCATATGGGAATACCATGACGCACCGCTATCCGGCCACACAGGAGCGGAGGAATCGATACGAGCATTCAGCGAACATTTCTTCTGGCCCGGCATGAGCCGGGAAATCCGTCGCTCCGTATCAGGCTGTCACCTGTGCGTATGCTGCAAAGCGATACGCACCAAATATCCCGACAACCAGCGACCAAGATCTGCACACACTGCCTGGGACACCATAGCGGTCGATCTTATGGGTCGATACCCTCGAACAAATAAAAGGAACATTTTCGTCCTAGTAATTACCGATATGTTCTCAAGATGGGTGGAAGCTAATAATAAATTTAAAAAAGTTATAAAAAGGAAAACGTAAAAAATATAAAAGTTTAATAAAAAGAAGCGATGGTCTTGTATTTTTTCTCTATTGTAACAATAAGAAAAAACTGATTTTTTAAATTTATTTTTTAAGAAAAAATTGCTTTAATTTTTTCAAATTTCATTAGGAACACTTTATGGTGGTTGCCCACATTTGGTGGTCGGATTCTTGCTTTTTTCAGGAATTCTGCGCAATAAATTGATCACTGAAAGTTAAATAGGATTTTAAAGTGTAATACATAAAAAAAAATTATACAATATAAAAATTTAAACGACTTAATTACATTTATTATTTAAATTTTATTTTTAACAAAAATAATATAAAAAAAAGTTATTTTGAAATTATTATTATATAATTTTTATTTTTCGTCATTATTAAATACATAATTCGCACAAATGGTTACTTACACATATAGAAGCACTTGAAGTTTTATTACAAAAACTCCGCTGAATGGTTAGACGCTTCCGGTGCTACTCGATAACAGAAAGATTGTTGAAATCACCTAATTTTTATAGAGTTACATTATTTAGAAATGCTTCAATATTATATAATAAAAAATATAGAAAATTATAAACAAATTATTTGTTGAAAGATTTTTTTATAAGATTTTCCTTAATTTTACGTATTTTAAGTTATATTGCGAGAAATGTTGATAAGAACAAAATAGTGATTAGGAAATTTTTTTAGATTGTTATTGTCGAAATTACCACAAATTTAATAAACAAATGCATTGGTCAGGAATTTTTTGACATAAATTTTATTTTGTATTAATTTTTTTTTACAAGGAACTTTATGATAATTTTAGCGAAGTTCATAATTTGTTGAATAATTTTATGGTTTTGTTGAAAACATATTTAATAAACAAATGCAATATTTGGGCATTTATCGACACTAAAACTCTTATTTCCAAATCCACTTCTTTCAGTTGGAAACTTACAGACAATTTAAGTAACATTTATAATAAGTTGATAAATTTAATTGTTTAAAAAAAAATCTAATGAAAAAATGCAATTATCAGGGCATTGTTGACATCAAAATTCGATGTAAACTTTTTTATTTAGGAACGGTATGGTAATTTCAGATAAGTTAATAATTTTTTGTTTAATATTATAAGTTTTTTAACACAAATCTATTAAACAAATGCATTATTGGGGCATTTGTTAAACGGAAAATTCTTTTCGATTACAGACTTTTTCACTGAGATCTTCATAATAAATTCAGCAAAATTTGAGATTAGTCGATAAATTTTATGAATTTTTCAAACAAATTTAACAAGCAAACACATTAAAGTAATGATGTTATTTTGTCGACCAGGGTAATTAATTAAATTATTCTGATGTTAAAATTTGCTGAATACTGGTCAAAATAATTTTCTGATGAAACGAGTTCTGAGCCATGGTATATATTTCTCTTTTCTCCAGAAAATGATTTTGACCAGTAACCAGCAAAATTTAACATCAGAATTAATTAAGCAAACGCATTATTCGGGCGTCTGTGGTCAAAAAAATTTGCTTTTTCTTTGTCATTCTTTTGAATTGGAAACTTCCAGCCACTTCGAGCAATTCCTAAGAAAAGACCAGTTTTTTTCGGGAAGTGTACTATGTGGGAAAGTTATTTATGGTGTTGAGGCATTTAGAAAGGTTAGATTATGGTGTGAAATCATTCAAAAATTGAGAGGCATTATTCATAAAAAAAGATTTTGATTGATTGTAGAAAAAATTATTTTTTACCTAAAAAAAAAAATACTTTTCTTGGATAACAAATTTCGATATTTTGCCTTTCACAGCACTTTTTGGAACAGAAAGTTTAAACACACTTTAAACAATTTAAAAATTTCCCAACTAAATTTACTGATCAAAGATGTTTCATATCATGTTAATTTTTTTCATTCAAAAACTTCCATAATCAGAAGTGAATTAAAAGCATGTTTAGAACAAGATGAAATTATACAGTCTGACTTGATAATTTTACAATACATGAGACTAGTCATTTCCGGTCAATTTTTGGTAAATAAATGAAACCGAACCAAAATATAACTTTATGCTTCAATGGACAAGCAGAGACTAAAGTTTGAAACCTGAGGACGGAAGGGCTACAGCCCTCAGCCACTGCATCATCGTTGCTTCCAACACCTTTCCGCAACGATGTGATTATTAGAGTATTGTCCTTTTAAATAAGTCCGCACTCCCTCCGGAAAGTTGACAGCTTTATGTGGTTAATTGGTTTGTTGAGCATGTCTGCTAACATTTTCTCTGCGGGGCAATAGATGTATTGTTTCAGGTCCTTTTTCCTTATATCCTTCACGTAGTGGTATTTCGTCGCAATGTGCTTGGTTCTGTTACTGAATTTTTTATTATCAGCAAGTTTCAGGCAACTTTGATTGTTTTCTTTTATTTTTACTGGCATTTCTTGTTTTCTTTTAAAATCTTCAAGTAATCGCTGCAACCAGATTCCTTCTTGAGTTGCTTCTGCTCGAGCAATGTATTCTGCTTCCTTAGATGATAAGGCAACGCAGTCTTGTTTTTTGCAGGCCCAACTCACGGTTGCTCCATTGATTTTGAACACGTAACCGCTGTTGGAATTCCTGTCCTTCTTATTTTGCGCCGAGTCTGCTTCAGCGTAGTCATATAGAAATACGCTTTCATTTGTTCTTCCGAGTTTCAGCTTCAGATCCTTGGTTCCCTTTAAATACCTAGCAACCCTTTTTGCTTCATTCCAATGAACTTTTGTTGCTGCCGTATTATGTTGGCTTAATATTGAGACGCTCGCGGCAATGTCTGGTATGGTGTTGACTGATGCATACAACAGCATTCCGATTAACTTGCGATATTCTTGATTGACATCCATAATCTCGTCATCCTCTATCTTCAAGGAGCCTTTATACAGTGGTATTTTCGACGATTTTGCGTCTTCCAGTCCGAACGATTTCAATATCTTTTTCATATAATTTGTCTGTCCGTTACTTAACATCCCTTCTTGGTCACGCTCAACATCCATTTCAAGATAGTGATGTATTTTTCCCAAACTCGTGAGTTTAAAAAAATTTCCTAAGGTTTTACCCATCTCAATGACATCTTCATCCTTTTTACACATTGCTTCCTTAAAATCCCTTGGTTCATCGTCCGTCTGCGTGGCAATATATCCTGCTGTGTACCGATTGGATGGCACTCCTTTTTACTCTCTCCCAGATCGTCGCCAATTTTCTTGATTATCCTCTTTGATATTTTCTTTCTGAACGCTCAGCGATCCCTCCTCTGAATTCGTCGATTCAATTTCCTTAATTTCATTACTTTTATCAGTGGAATCCTCGTCTTCCTAATCTGTTTTTTCTGTAATTTGTAATTGTTTTTCCAGTATCGCGTCCGCTAGACCTTCTTCATTGACCTTTGATTTTACTTTAACTGTTTATGTTTCACAAGTGTTTTCTTTATAACTTTTAATTTTTACAATTTTAACCTTTCCAAATATGACATTCCTGCTGATGTGAATTCTATTTGTTTCCATATCAAGTGGCCGGTATCCTTTCGATTCTTCAGAATATTTCACGAAGATCAATTTCTCAGCTTTGGCATCCAACTTTCTCCTTTTTTCTTTTGGCACGTGTGCATACGCTGTAGACCCAAAAATCTGTAAATTATTTACACAGTGTTTAATCCCATACCATAACTCATGAGGAGTTTTTTCTTTATTTTTAGTCGGTAGTTTATTTTGAAGGTAGTTTGCGGTATTCGCGGCCTCCCCCCAAAATTTTTTTTCAATATCAGCATAAAAAATCATACACCGATCCATTTCAATTAATGATCGATTTTGTCTTTCAGCAACCCCGTTCTGTTCAGGCGTGTACGCTACTGTAAACTGTGATTTGACTCGTTCGGACTTTAAATATTGGCTAAAATCGTTATTAATGTACGACTTTCCTGGATCAGAGCACATTATTTTTGGTTTTTTATTAAACTGAATTTTAACCAAAGCTATATATTCTTTGATTAAAGGAGTAGCTTCATTTTTATGTTTCATGAAATAAACTTGAGTAAAACGGCTGTAATCGTCGATAATCGTTAATATATACCTTTTGTTCCTCGGAGTAGCGGTTTGCATAGGGCCACAAACATCCGTATGCACCAGTTCCAGTATTCATATCTGTATTTGATCTTGATTGTTTGGGGAATGGTTTCCGAGTAATTTTTGCTTAAATACAGCATTCACATGCCTGTCTAATACCGCAATCCTTTATCCTTATACCTGCGGCAAGGTCTTTTGTTTCTAGATCCTTGACTGCGTTGGGATCCCTGTGGCCATGTGTGCTATCAATTCTCATGGTGATGATCCTCTTTTGCTGCACTGTAAGCCGCTTGTAAAGTATATAGTTTATAGAGGTTTCCGTGGGTGTGTACTAAAGCTAGCGTCTTGCTGTCTCTCTTGATTCTGCATTCAATATTAGTAAATGATACTTCAAAACCCTTTTGAGTAATTTTCTTCACTGAAAGCAAATTTTCATCCAGCAGTGTCACGTAAAGGGTATCCTTGATGGTTATGCTGACTAGCTTACCGCATCCGCCTGAGTAGTTTACGACACCCGATCCGACGCCGTGTTCCTCCAGTCTTGCCCCATTTTTGGCCACTTGAACTGCTGTCTTTATTGGGGTAAAATCAGAGAAGAATCATTGACCATTTTGAATTTCCTTTTCTTTTGCCAGAAAGCAGAAGTTTCCTAATTCTTGAGTCTCTCCAGATTCACGAGCTCGTTCCTTATCCTTATTTGCCTTCTATCTGATGTATTTACTACAGTCTCGTTTCAAATGACCAGCTTCTTTGCAGAAAAAACAATTTATCTGGTGATGTTCGAAACTTTTCCTCAGATTTGCCTTCATCGCCATTTCGCTTGAATAGCGTGCTGCTCCTAACTCCTTTCGCCTCCTATATTCCTCTAACAGTTTTTCTTTAACGAAAGAAATCGTAAGTTCTTTCTCATCGCGTGACTCCAGAGCTGTAATGAGAGTATTGTACGAATCTGGCAGGCTTTTAAATATTAGAGAAACAATCATGTCTTCGTCCATACTCCTACCAATAGCGGCTAGCTTATCCATAAGATCCACCTTTGCATTTAAGTGCTTTTCCATTTCGCCGTTTTCCTCTAATCTGAGATTACAAATACGCTTTAATAAAAATACCTTGCTAGTTGCAGTTGATTTTTTGTGATATTCCTTTAACATTTTCCAAGCTTCTTTTGCTGTATTTGCGCTCCTAACGTGGATGAGCTGATCATTCTCCACTAACAGATCAATACTAGCTTGGGCTTTGGAATCCTTCTTTTTCCAATCTGTCTACGGTGTGCTGGATGGGTCTTTTCTCAGTGACGACTTCCCAAAGATCTTCTGAAACCAGTAACAACTTCAGTTTATATTTCCATATCTAGTAATTGTCACTGTTAAGTTTCTCGATTTTGTATTCGGTTGCCGTGGATTCACTCATCTTTAACTCACTTTGTCCTCACGCGCACACTATATGATTATGCACTTATCATCACCCGTAATCACTTATTTACCCTTATATGCACACTATATCCTTATGTGCTCACTGTATCCTTATGCACTCACTGTATCCTATCTTTTTCTTTTTCTTACCGAGAATTTTTCTATCCACTTTAAGTGTTTGTAAATTGTTGCTATTATTAATAAAACTGAATGCCAGGACCCATAACCTGCTGGCAGAGTGAATTACTTAACAGAGAACAACAAATAAATGAACACACATGTATATGAAATTCATACATATATTTTAGATAGATAAATACAGATGTTACATGAAAAAAATGAAATTAATGAAACCGAACCGAAATATAACTTTATGCTTCAATGGACAAGCAGAAAGTAAAGTCTGAAGCCTGAGAACCGAAAGGGATACAGCCCTCAGCCACTGCATAGCTACCTGAGTACAATAATTAGTCTCTCTGTAGAATCCAAAGCATGAATCATCGTTGCTTCCAACAGAAATTATTCATTTTTCATCGAAAATAATAATGTTTCGACAAAAAAGACTTATTTTCATCTAAATGTGTATATGAATTTAAAAACAGTTGAATTTTTAAATGTAAGTTTTAAGTCAAACAAGAATTAGTTAAGTAAATAGCTATAAAACTTTTTCAAAGCCGGATTTTCAGCCTACTAAATCAATTTTCAACCAAAGAAATACATTTGTAACAAAATTCATGAATCTTTCACCCACGGAACTAAATTCAGAGAACTAAATGCATATCTAAAAAAATTAATTTTCATTTAAATAAAGAATGTGTTTTTAACCAAATATTCTAACAAGATTAATTTTCTACCAATAAACACTACTTTTAATAAAATAAAGTAATTTTCAACTAAAAAAGATCAATGTTGAACTAAAAATCGAATAGTTAAATTTTCAATTGAAAATTTCTATTTTCACATATTTCATATAGTTTTCATATGTTTATATTTGATTTTAGCTTCTTCCTCATTTTTTTCTCTAAAATTGTAAATTTAGTGTAAAATGTGATTTAAAAATAGCGAGCCTTTCATCACTTCTGGTTACACTTTAATCGTGTAGTCAATAAAAACAGTGGAAAGTTGTGTCGCAGCTCTGCCTCAAGGATCCCAAACTTTGCCGGAAATATTTGTTCTGCGCAGGGTCGTAGCCCGAAAAGTTGTTTGGAGAGGGATTTTAATTAGGAGAAAATTGGGTTCGGGGAGGGTTCCGCAGCACATTGGAAAGAACTCGTATATTGAGTGTTCTAACATTACGTCACACTCGCTCGGTAACGTCGAAATCTATAAATCTTTACCACTTTTTGACAAGATTACTTCGTGCATCTTCGTGGCTCTCGCATATATTTCACTAAAAAGTCTCGACATCTGTTCCGATAAAGTTGCCATGCTTTCGTAGCCCACAGCTTCTTCTCCTTACTGTTATTTCGTATTGTACACATTTCAAGAACATCCGAGGGGGGGGAGATCAAACCATGTTGATTTTTCACGTGACTATAGCCTTGGTTCAGCGTTGGTTGGATGTCGGTGTATCTACAAATGACAAAATCTGAAGGTTCAATGACTGATTCTTGCTAACATGTACTTGAAAAATTGGCCCTCTGGTTAGTGTGTAAGCGAACAGCTTCCAAAGATATCACCGTTCCCGTTCAGAAAATTCATTTAGAATTTTTTTTATTCTTTACTATTGAATCTATCCTGCATCAATGGAGATCATCATTCTATTCCTCACCTGCGCGAGTTTTATTCTCTCAATTAGTAAGTACAATATAATGTACTTAATTACTACTAACCATAATTTTATTTTATTTTCCACTTTAAATCAAATCAGATATGTAAATTTTCGGGTTAGTACATATCTCATATATTGGGTACGATATTTTTTAATTCAATTTTATAAAAAGCCTGACCTGCACGAAAGATTTTTCTTTCGAGGTTGGATAAAAAAAATCGATGAGAAATTATACATCTCATTATTCGGCTCATTGAAAAATCTATAAAAAGTGTTTCTAAAATGTCCAAAATTCATCAAATTAAAAGAAAATACTACTAATCTCTTAGTGATACATGTATAAATTATTTAAGGCTGTAAAGGATATATTTTAATTTAATCAATATGGAAGAAATAGGAGACGTGGCAAAGTAGAAAAGTTCGATACAAACACGTGATTAGGTAACATTTTCAGCTTTACTAAAAGAAATATAAACTTTAGATTGTGATCAATGTAGATACACTGTTAGAAATTTATATAGGGATTTTACTATAAATGTAATGTAAACTATACATATATACGTGTAGTAAATTTAATATGCCATCATCTTGCCAAACCAAATCTTGTCCAACATTAAAAACTAAAGTAAACTCAGAATGTTTACGTGTAGTACTGCTGCTTTTAGGTTAAGTGTCTAAATTATTCACCTTATTAAAATTTTCTACTCAAAGCTCAGTATAAATTATGCTCAACTAGAAAAAAATATAATCCTTTATTTTTTAGAACAGAAGATTACCTCCAAATTTTTTTTAATTTTTAAAAGTTAAATTACTAGCTTTTCTATGAGTTGATCAATATACATGCATATTACATTTACTACGCAGCATCTTAATAACTATTTCATAGACTGAGTTCTTAGGCTTACTTTAAAAATGTATAGTAAATTTATATTAAAATTGAAAACATTTTTAACAGCGTGCGAAAAGGAAATCAAAGTGGATATATTAAAATTATTTTTACAATAATTAGTATACCTTAATTTCTTACAAACGAATCATTTACAGCTGTGTGGAAACGAAATGAAGGGCATATTGCGAAATTGAAATTCTGCCGGCTTAAAAAATGTCACTTACTTTAAACTAAAAAGGTACCTTCCATCATACCCCTTCCTTCAAATAATTGCATTTGTGTATAAGAACATACATATGCAAAAACACACTTAAAAGTTTGAAGATAAAAAATGCACAAAATTTTCTGCGAAACCCGAAGTTTTTTAATTTCTGCTATATTAAAAAAAATCATCTTATTTGAGGAAGATATCCTATCAGTTCTACGTTGACTTATCCTCAGACGGAGCCATTTTTGTGAACAATAGAATTAGTGAAAAATGTTCACAAAGCACCTGCGGCTTTGACGATTAAATTCTGATTATGACACTCGCGCTTCGCGCTCGAAAATTGGTATCCAGCAATTAAAAATTTTCATTAAGATAAATTGTAAATCTGGTTAAAATCTTCTTAAAATAACTCTTTTAACTTCTCCATCTTTTAAAATAGATATATTTTATATCTAGTAGAAGTTTGTATTAATTTTTTCCTTTTTTTGAAAAATCTTCCAAATTTTGAAAAGCAGATAACATTTTTAATTTTAATCGAAATTATAAATGTCATTGAAATAATTTGAAAGTCTTTTTGTCGTCTAGCAGAGACATTAAAAAGAATGTTTAAAAATCATTGATTTTTTTAAACGTTGTAAAAGCTCAACCTTTTTCAAGTTTGGTCTAATCAAAAAATTTGAATGAGATAGTTTCGAAATATATTTGATATCTAGTAAAAATTTTAAATGAAAGGAGCCCGAAGCAAATGTACATGACGGCACTTAGTCAAACTTGTATTAATACTTGCACCTGATTTTTACATTCTCAAAATTTAAGGATCGTACTTTTCTGACAGCCGTGATAATGATGCTGCTATATTACAACGTGAATTTGCAATAGACGCTGACAGAATTAGAAGTGGTTCCAAGAAGACGATATTGTCATCGTTGATAGGGGATACCGAGATGCCACTAATCTCTTGGCGCGTTTGGGTATTATCTGGAAAATGCCAGCTCTTCTTCCACGACATCAGCATCAATTTAAAACAGAAGATACTAACGAATCGCGTCTAGTAACAAAGTCTAGATGGATCGCCGAAGCTAGGAACGGACACATCAAATCAATTTTTGAATTCTTTCAGCAAGTAGTACAGATAAGACACGTTTCTAACCTAGGCGATTTTTTGACGGATAGCTGGAGCTATAATTAATAAATACAATCCATTAATTTTTATGAAAGGAGCTAATGCCGAAATGGCCAATGAATTACTTGCAAAATCTAAGGAACCGAATGTCGTGCAAGCGCTGGTTGAGGCAGAAAACCTCAAGATAAGGAACGCCCAACATTGGGTTTAATTAGATGCGGGCCAATTATTAAATTTTCCAGTCCTGACATTTGAATTCTTAAAAGAACTCACAGTTAGAGTTTATCAAGTTAAACTTGCACCTTCTTACGTGAAAGACCAACTGCAAGGAGACAATGACGAGAAATTCCACATTGAGTTGCTACAAGGGGATAATCGAGTACCACAGCCAGGATTTATCAGAATCAGAGTTTTTTCTCGATTTCGAAACGCTTCTATGCATCAGCTCTGGATTGCTTACAGTCCGAACGGTGATGATGACATGAACGATCGTATGTCTGACAATGAAGAACTTACTCCTACAGTAGGATATTATTGTACATGCCAGTCAGGTGCTCGAACGCTTGGAACTTGTGCACATATAAGCAGTGCATTATGGATCTTGGGGTATGCTCGGCATTAAAAAAGAATTTTCTTTCCATCAAAAAGACTGATTTAGACCATAAATGACGCAGGCAATCGATTACCAGCAATAGATATTCAGTTACCAGAATTTGCCTTCATTGGCTAGAATCTACGACATCCTGGTCATCTCTTGCCTTCATTGGCTAGATAATGACTAAATCTCGCTAATGTCTGGCCTTCATTGGCTAGTATTTGACAGCATCCTGGTCATAACTTACCTTTATTGGCCGGATATTGACTCAGTCTTGCTCATATCTTGCCTTCATTGGCTAGATAATAACTAAATCTCGCTCATGTGTTGCCTTTATTTGCAAGATATTGATAACATCCTGGTCATATCTTGCCTTTATTGGCTTTATACTGACTAAATCTCGCGCATGTATTGTCTTCATTGACTAGATAATGACTAAATCTTACTCTTTTCTTGCCTTAATTGACTAGATATTGAAAACATCCTTCTCATGATTTTCCTTCATTAGCTGGCTATTGACTAAGTCATTCTCATTTCTTGCCTTTATGGGTTCTATATTGATTTTCACTTAATATCTTGTCTTTATTAGCTGAATATTAGCAATAAATGACAAGCTGCAGTTTTCAAGATATTTGGTAATGTTTCTTAACACGAAAACTCTCCCTTTTTGGACATTGTGCCCCATAACACTTTTGTTCGAGACATTAAGAACTTTAATTTTACGAAGTTTAATCAAAATCGACCAAAAGCCATTTCATGTACATTTGCTGCGGAGTCCTTTTATAATATATCAGAAAAATATTTTTTTTTATTTTTCTAATATATGGTTAACGAGCTTAACCTTCATTTTGAGACCCTAAAGAAGTTTATCAAAGGCTCACTCGATTGTACAAATCACTTTAAAGTTGGCGTGGGTTCAACATACAGAAAGACAGAAACCGAAAAAAATTTATGATTTTCGGACGATTACATTACACTTTAATGAATGAAAATGTAAAAATACAAAAGGATGGCATTAAATAGCACATTTTCTAAATTTTCATTCATGAGAGTGTAATGTATGGTTACCTGAATGTTGTAGCCACGCTGACTTTTGAAGGATTTCTCCAATCGAGTCAGCCTTTGAGGCGCTTGAAACGGCTGTTAAATTCGCTAGGGGAAAACTAAAGTCGTCTTCCAAAGTACGCGACGCTCACTTTGAACGCTCATAACTCGTTAAAAAAATCGCAGAAAATTCTAGCCAGAGGTTTTGGAGGCACTTTTTTTAGCCTTGACTTTCGGGACTTCCCAAAACCAGCTGGAAGTCTTAAAAAATTAGAAAAAAATTTCAGACGTTCCTCAAAGTGTCTAGAATACAAAACAGTTTTCAGAATTTCGAAATATCAAATTGTTTGATAATTACAGACCGTTATACGCAAAATCTTATCTTGGACAGAAGCAATGATAGGGAGTTGGTTTATGACTTAAAATGTGCATTTTTGGAACTTGATTGAAGTAAACTTAAAAAAAACTATTGACATGCGGTTGAGCCGTTATCTCTTTCCTCCTGAGGTTCCTTTTTTGTGAAATAAATACTTGAATCAAGTTGCAAGAAGAGCACATTTTAAGCCATAAACCAACTCCATATCATTATTTTTGTCCAAGATAAGATTTTGCGGAAAACGGTTTTAAGAATTCCAGCTGGTTTTGGGAGGTTTCGAAAGTCGAGGGTAAAAAAAGTGCATTAAAAACCTCGTTTTTTGACACGTTTTACATCAGCGCTAGCGTAAAAAATTTTGTAGAACAACAATGGACATATCGTTCAACGCGGCAGACCTTAACCTTTCACGTCCACCTAGCTAGATTTTTCTGCAATTTTGTTTGAACGAGTTATGAGCGTTCAAAGTGAGCGTGGCGTACTTTTTATGCCGACTCTAAATCTAAACGGTTGAGTTGTTTAACGCCATGTTTTAATTATGTTATCTAAAGGCAATTAAAACAGTTGGCTTAGCTCGCTTTTTCCCAAAAACTGTCGTTTTACATTTTCATCCTATTGAGAAGGTATTGGTTTAATGTAAAATTTCAATTTCACGGATTTCATCAAATCTTTACGTTTTGAGACCTCCTAAGTCAGCATAAATGGGTTTTACGAAGGTGTTTGTTTGTTGTCTGTCCGTCAGTCTGTCTGTAGTCTGTATTCTGTAGGCACGATAACTTTCGAAATATTGATCAGATTGAATTCGGCTTTGACACACTTTGTTAAGGCCTAAAAAGAAACAAGAAGATCGTAAACCAGCTATTTTAAACAAAAATTCAAAAAGGAAGCACATTTTAAAAATATTCGAGACTATTTTTTTCAAGATTTAAAAAATTCTATGTACGGCTATCTATAGTACACGCAAACTCGAACATTTTTTCCTCATAACTTTTTTTCGGTAAAATCAAAATTATCACAGTTCTAGCATTCTCAAATATAAAAAAAACAAAACCAAAATGAAAATTTGAAGCCAAACATCATATGATATGAAAAAAGTCAAGAAAAGCAAGAAGTTTTTTTTCAATGCCCGGAAAGATTATTATGAAAATTTTTTGATTTTTGTCGAAAATTTGAAAATTCAAAATTTGATCATAGAAAAAATAACGAAAACTCAAAAATTATATTTTACGGCCAATCTATGCAAGATACGAAAAAATGAATAAACTAAAATTGACCGCCCTGAAAAGATCTACGAATTGGTAAGTAATCACTTTTGGATAGGAAGCATACTTTTTGCTTTTATCCCTAAGAGAAAACATTAAAAATAAAAATTTTATGTTTTGGACAAACGGCACCAGCTATGAAAAAAAATAAATAGACAAATGTTGCTCTTGCAAAAAATAGGGAAAACTCATTAAAATTTGTCATGAATAATTGTCGATAGTACACGAATTTTTGTTTAAATCGTAAAAAAACACAAGGTGCGAACTAAAATTAAGAGACAAATGTTGTCCACTTCAAAAAGATGTATAAATTTGTTATTAATCATTTGTAGATAGTACGATTAGATTTTTTTTTCAATCGTAAAAAATAAGAATAAAATAATTAATAAAAATAAAAGAACAAAAACCTAAGAATCGTTGAATAGGATTTTTAATTTGAATTTCAAAGTTAAAAAGTTGTAGCTTTTAAAAAATTGGCGAAGGAAAACAGGTTATGAGTTTAAGAAATATTTTTAAATTTTCTGGTACACGGCAAAAAGACTTGCAAATGGCCCTGATGACCATTTTATTGGAAATAAAAATTTTAAAAAGATATGTGCTGTTCAACATTTAAAAAAGACTGTCATTTAACAAGACTTGTCAAATATTTTGATGAAATTTTTCATCGGAACACAAATTATCGACCGCGACTGCCTACTCACGTACCACTTTGAGATATTAAAATAAAGTTATTTTTAATTATTAATAATAAAAAAAACTTTATTTTTTAACATTTCAAATAAGCGCACGAACAGGTAGCCAATGAAGAGCCTTATGCGTCGCATGCGCAAGAATTTTCAAGTTTATGAAGGACATTTTTTCGGTGAAGCTAAATTTTATTTTTCGTCGGATGAACATGCTGGGGCGTTTTTATCCAATTTAAAGATAAAATTTATTACTGGGGTTTACTGTCAGTGCAAGGAGCAGGTTTTAAGATCACTCTTTCACTAGAAATCCTATAATTAATTACCTTTCGTGTAAAGTTTCCTTTTCATGAACTTTTTTTATGAGTGAGCGACTTAGCCTCATATTTTGAGGAAAAGTTACTTACACTTTAAGGGATGTTCAATAGTTGTTGATGAATTAAATTTATGTTTGAACTTGATGATAAGGAAGAGGGCCAAATAATTACACTGCCAAAAGTAATATCAAATTTAATATAGCCATGTGTATTAAAATTAATATATATTAAGCATATGAAATCGTCATTAAGAGCGTCTGTATTAAATTTTATAAACATTCATGCTAATCACTTGCAAGAAAAATCAGATAATTCCATTTTGCACAAAATCAAAATAAGTTTAACAGACATTCTCGATTGTAATTAATAAAACATGACACCTTCTTTTTTTTTAAAGCAAAATTAGGAAAAAGTGTTACCCGTACATTGAACTTTTATTATTAAAGAAATGAAAGAATTTTGATTTTTCAAGCACTTTGCTATACTTACCTGTACATTAAATTCAATACATATATAAATTATAATGACTACACCAATATATGTTCCATTCATCCAGTAACGGTAGTAAATACTTTCTTTCCTCACATGTATATTAAATCTCATAAGGATTTTTCGAACGATACTTGCTAACATATATTTTCTACTCATAAAAAAATTCATTAATCTCTTTTCTTTCTGCATAAACTAGATGCAATGGAAGGAGAAGGTGGAGATATACAAAGAGAACATTTCGACGACATTCCTAGAGGAAGCCTAGTCTCTGTTATGATTAAAGGTAGAAACTATGTTGAATATGGACAACTTTATAGAAAGACTGCTGAAAACTGGTTAAAATGGGTGAGGTTTTATACTGGAAAATTTGAAATCAAACCAGAGCGCGTGTATATTTCACTTGCTAATCCAGATCTACGTTATGGGTTCACTCTTCATCAATACGCTGGACCAGTTGGACCTCGCTTAACTTTTGTTGACAAAGATCATGAGAATTCAGAATCCATGGTTTTTGTAAAAGGCAGAATTCATCTTTATTATGCAATTCTATCACTTCATGAGGAAAATAGTCTTAATTTACGTAATACGGTCCTGGTACGTGGGGAATATGGCCCCAATGACTACAGAAGATTTTCGGGGATGCTGAAAGTTTGGGACCACAGGCAACCTGTTCCTACGTGGGTTCTACAAGTACGACCAGACTACTTTGAACATCTTATTTCAATACAGTTGCCATGAAAAAAAGTTTCTTATTAGGATTTTTTGGACAATAATATTGTTTTCAGTTTTCGTACTCAACAAAATGAATAGGTTTTTTGTCCTTAGGAATTAATAAAAAAAGCTCACTCTTTACCATCATTTAAAAATTTCAATTCATTAGAAACCCAAAAATGTTGAAATATGTACCAGCTAAATCTCTGCCGCTTTTAAGTACAAACGAAAAATTTGTATGTAAAATGGATTTCTCACTCAATTCTTATGTCTAACATAGACTAAACGTAGGGCAGACCGGGGTTTTTTTCCCGGCGACTTGGACCAAGTCCTAAGAAAATACCAGGTTTTTTCGGGAAGTGTGCTACAAGGTTTGTTCAGAAAGTAATAGGACTGAGTCGATTTCTAAAATTTATTGAGCCAATCGTTACAATTCTTTAAAAACCTTCAAAATAGGTTCCTTCTGCGTCGATGCAGCGCTGCCAGCGCGATTTCCAAGCATTGAAGGCATCACAGAAGGCATTCTCCGGAATGTGGAAAATTTACTCATGGTGTTGAGGCCTTCAGAAAGGTTCAATTATTTTGTGGAATCAATCAAAAATTGAGAGGCAGTATTTTTCAAAAAAAGTTTGTAATTGATTGTAGAAGAAATGAAATTTACCTAAAAAAATACTTTTCTTGGATAACAAATCTCGATGTTTTGTCTTTAACAGCAATTGTTGCAACAGAAAATTTGAACACACATTAAAAATTTGAAGTTTTCACTACTAAATTTACTGATCAAAGATGTTTCAAATCATGTTAATATTTTTAAGTCAAAACTTCCAGAATCAGAAGTGAATTAGAAGCATGTTTAGAACAAGATGAAATTATAAAGCCCGACATAAAATTGTTCAATAGATGTGGCTAGTCATTTCCGGTCAATTTCAAGTCGCTGGTTCCAAATCCGGGCTCAGAAATGCTCCATCACGTCAGGACTTTTAAATATTGTAACCTAATTGTGCAAAAAATGTGATTTTCGCCTTAAATTGAGCTATTTCTTTTTTTTTCAACCATACGTAACATTTTAATGTTCCCTTTCAAATGCCGTCGAGTTTGCTCAAATATATTTTTTCTTCGGAAATATGTTCAATAACAATGATTATTTAATAAAAAATATTCAATACTAAATTAAAAACGAATTTTTATCCAAAAACAAGAATTTTGAACCACGATCATTAATTTTTTGCTAAATGCATGAATTATAAACGAAATAGTTTAATTTTTAACAAAAAGAAGGATAATTTTCAAAACAAAAATCGGATATGTTAATTTTTAGTTATGGAAATTATTTCAAACCAACAAAGAAATACATTTTTCATCAAAAATAATAATATTTTGACAAAAAAGTTGATTTTTTAAATGTAAATTTTAAGTAAAACATGAAATAGTTAAGTAAATAGCTATAATAAGTTTTTCAAACAAAAAGATGAATTTTCAACCAACTACATCAATTTTCAACCAAAGAATTAAATTTTAACAAAAATTATGAACCTTTTACCTGAGAAAATGAATTTTTATATGAGAACATTAATTTTTTGCAAAAGAAAAAAATTAAATTTGGACAAAATACATCAATTTTTAACAATATAGTTGAATTTTTAACTATAAAATATCACTTTTCAACCAAATGTCGAAGAACTAAATTTATATCTAAAAAAATTGATTTTCAGTCAAACCAAGAAGGAGTTTTTATCCAAGTATTCTAATAAGATTAATTTTATGCCAATAAGCACTATTTCTAAGAAAATACAATAATTTAAAAAAAAACATCAATATTGGACTAAAAATAGAACAGTTAAGTTCTCAATTGAAAATTTCTATTTTCACGTAATCTATCATCTATCATCATCTATTTCAGATTTTCTGCGCAAGGTCGTAGCCAGAAACATTATTTGGGGAGGGATTTTAATTCGAAGAAAATTGAGTGGGGGCACATTGGTAAGAACTCGTATATTGAGTGTTCTAACATTACGTCACACTCGCTCGGTAACGTCGAAATCTATAAAACTTTACTACTTGATGGCGAAAAGTCTTATGAGATAAGTTACCGGCAATTAATATTATAACCTCAATTACGACATATTACAATTTTTTTATTGATTTGCAAAGATATGTCACTATTTTTGACTTACTTTCGCCTAAATAAATTAAGTTTAGTCAAACTCTTACCGACCTAGTGTGATGTAATGTTAGAATACTCATTTATGTAGACTATGAAGTAATAGTAAGGATAAATTACGCTAATGTATTTGCGCCGGCAAATCGTGGCAACTTTTTCGGAATAGTTGGGGGGGGGGGGGATTTTCCAACTTGTAAATGGAATATCTGCGGGATCCGAGAATGCCGAGATGAGTGTCATGACTATCAATTAATAGTGAGCCAAAGTAAAAGTTATTTTCGTGTCGTGATATGTACTATTTTGTCGTTGTTGATCATTTTTGAAAAGATACATATATGTCGAAACTGTAAGTACTTCATGCATGTTTTATTCCAAATTAGCTTGAAATTAAAATTTCCAAAACTGTTTTTTTTTCTATAATTTTCTTAACATTAATAATATTCGTTGGGACAATTTTGTAGATAATGTGTGATATAGAAGGATGTAAGATAACAAATTAAGAATGTGAGATACAAGACTTGCGGGACGGCAGAACCAGTATCGGCAATATCTTTAATTCATGAAAAATGTAGAACTATAAATTGTTAATATTTTAAAATCGAGAGTTTTTAATTTGGAAATTTTACAATTAAAAATTATGTGAGCGGGAAGTTTTGCAATTAAAAATTCTATGATTTGGATGCTTTTAATTCCAAACACCAATTTTAGGTTGACCAAAGAGGATAATGAACACTATTTTTACAAAAGGGTAAATACATAATAATAATTGTTACATAATATTTTTCTGAGTAGGTTATTTTTTTAATATCAGTGAAACATTCCTGTAAGGTTCCAATTTTTTAATTACATGAATGTAATAACACATTTTTATTTCAAAGTATTTTTCCATTCAAATTTGGCTCTTGACGAAAGTACTTTGTAGCATACAGTTTCTTCACCTTACTGTTGCTTCGTGATGTACACGTTTCAAGAACATCGGGAGAGGGGGGGATCAAATCATGTTGATCTCTCTCGTGACTGCGGCCTTGGTTCATTCATGGCTGAATGTCGGTGAATCTAGAAACGACAATATGTAAAGGTTCAGTGGCTGATTCTTGTCAACATGTACTTGAAAAATTGTGCCTCTGGTTAGTATGTAAGCGAACAGCCTCCAAAGATTTCACCGTTCCCATTCAGAAAATTCATTCAGAAGGTCTTTTTAATTTTTTTATTATTTAACCTATCCCGCATCAATGGAGATCATCATTCTATTCCTCACCTGCACGGGTTTTATCCTCTCAATTAGTAAGTAAAATATAATGTACGTTATATTAATGTTCAAACGAATTTTTTCGCAGTGTTATTGTTATTACTACTAACCATAATTTTATTTTGTTTTCCACTTTAAATCAAATCAGATATTTAAGTTTTCGGGTAAGTAAATATCTTATATATAGGGTATTATATTTTGCAATTCAATTCTATAAAAAGCCTGACCTGCACGAAAGATTATGCTTTCGAGGTTGGATAAAAAAAATTGATGAGAAATCTCAATATTCGGCTCATAAAAAAATCTATCTAAAAGTTTTCAAAATTTATCAAATTAGAGGAAAATACTACTAATCTTTTACAGAAACATATATCAATTATTACGGGCTATATATGATATATATAACTTAATAAATATGGCAGAAATATGAGACGTGGCAAGTAGAAGAGTTCGATAACAAACGCGTGATTGTGTAACATTTTTAACTTTACTAAAATAAATATAAATTTTAGATTGTGATTAATACAAATACACTGTTAGAAATTTATATAAGGATTTTACTATAAACTTAATGCAGGTGTGTGGAAACAAAATGAAGGGCATATTGCGAAATTGAAATTCTGCCCACCTAAAAAATAATCTAACTCACGCTAAATTGATAAGACACATTCCATCAAATCCCTTCCTTCAAATAATTGCGTTTATGTATAAGCATTCACATATACAAAAATATATCTAAAAGTTTTGAGACTAAAAATACACCAGATTTTTTGCAAAAGCCGAACTTTTGTAATTTCTGCTATATTTAAAAATAAAAAATCAAGAATAAATAAAGACTGTTCACAAAGCACCTGCGGCTTTGTCGATGACATTCTCATCATGACACTCGCGCCTCGCGCTCGAAAATTGGTATCGAGCAATTGATAAATTTCATCAAGATAATTTTCAAAAATGCCAATCATTTTGATGACATTTTTTATCGGAATACAAATTATTAAGCGCGACTGTCCACTTGCGTAAAACTTTTTAAAATATTAGAATAAACTTATTTTTAATTACTAATAATAAATTTTTTTTATTTTTTAACATTTCAAATAAGCGTACGAACAGCAGCCAATGAAGAGCCTTATGCATTACATGCGCAGTAGCATAGTAAATCCAAAGAATAAATGTTATCCTTAAATTTGTTAAAAACGCTGCAGCACGTTTATGTGACGAAAGATTAAATTTATCGGACGGAATAAAAAATTTATCTGACAAAAATATTTATTGGATATATAGATGTTATAACTATAGCTATACAATAAATATAGTGTTTGTTTACAATGTTTTCAGTCTTCACCATGTTTGACAGAAACTTAAGGTTTGTTCAACAAAAGCAAAGGACTGAACTTGGCTAAGTGTTTACTATAAAGTATAAACTAACCGTAGTGCAACCTATGTATTCTCTAAGTGAAGGAGAATGCTTTTTTTGTTAAAATCATTTAAAGAAAGTCAGACGATTTAAAAAAGTGAATACCGCAAGAATTTTCAAATTTATGAAGGAAATTTTCTAGGTGAACCTAGATGCAGCCGTTTGACGTATCGCATATGTTAAATAAATATTTTCGTCACATAAATTTTATATTACGTTAGATAAATTTTATCTTTCGTCGGATAAACGTGCTGCAACGTTTTTATCTAATTTAAAGATAAAATTTATTATGGGGTTTACTGTCAGTACAAGGAGCCGGTGTTAAGAGCACTCGTTCACTAGAAATCTTATAATTAATAACGTTTCATGTAAAGTTTCCTTTTCATGAACTTTTTTTTATCAGTGAGCGCCTTTGCCTCATATTTTGAGGTACAGTTACTTACACTTTACGGGATGTTTAATAGTTGTTGATGAATTAGATTTATGTTTGTAGTTGATGATAAAGAAGAGGGCCAAGTAATTACACTCCTGAAAATAGTATATTAAATAAAATGTCATGAACATTCATATTAATCACTTGCAAAAAAAATCAGATACCTTCTTCCTGTTAAAATAAATAACGACGAATTCTATGTAGAATATTTATTCAATTAATAACATTGGACAAGATTTAAAGAAATGGAAGAATGTTGAGTTTTGAAGCACATTGTTATACTAACCTGTATATTAAATTTACTACACATATATTATTAAATTCACTACATCAATGTATGTTCAATTCATCCAGTAACGGTAGTAGATGCTTGCTTCCCTCACATGTATATTAAATCTTATAAGGATTTTTCTAACACTGTAGTTTAGGATACTTTCTAACGAATATTTTCCGAGTATACCAAAAATTCAATAATCTCTTTTCTTTCTAAATAAACTAGATGCAATGGAAGGAGAAGGTGGAGATATACAAACAGAACATTTCAACGACATTCCTAAAGGAAGCCTAATTTCAGTTATGATTAAAGGAAGAAACTATGTTGAATATGGGCAACTTTTTGGAAAGTGTAACAAGAAATGGTTGAAATGGGTCAGGTCTTATTCTGGAAATTTTGAAATCAAACCAGAGCGCGTGTATATATCACTTGCTAATCCAGATCCACGTTATGGGTTCAATCTTCAACAATACGCTGCTAAACTTGGACCTCGCTTAACGTTTATCGACCAAGGTCATGAAAATTCAGAATCCATGATTTTTGTGAAAGGCAAAAATCATTTTTATTATTCAATTCTGTCACCTCTAGAGCAGGATAATCTACATTTACGTAATACGGTTCTTGTACGTGGGGAATATAGTCCCAATGAATACAGAAGATATTCAGGGAAGCTGAAAGTTTGGGACCACAGGCAACCTGTTCCTACGTGGGTTCTACAAGTACGACCAGACTACTTTGAATATCTCATTTCTATACAGTTGCCATAAAAAAGTTTTTTATCCTGATGTATCTTATTATGATTTTAATTTGGACAACAATATTCTTAAATAAAAATAATATTCTCTGTCAATGACTCTCACTTAATTTTATTTCAATCACCTTAAAATTTCCTGTGCAGATATCACCAAGTTTTTTCTCAGTTCCAGACTTGGGCTAGGCGAGGGGCCCATAGACTGGGCCTAGCTTGAATTTTGCAATGGCTCGAGCTTGAGCCCGGTTACATGGTAATAAAAATCAAGCTGTGACCGAGATATTATTTCCTAGTATAGCTAAAAATTTATCTAAAAACGCAAGAGGGAATTTAGAAACATCCCTGGATCAGCGAAAATTAACATCTTTGACCATTTTCGATATACTAGGGATATCGCATAGTCAAACCCCTAATTCTTATAGGCATAATAGAGATATTAAGAATAGGTGTCTAAAGGAATTATCGGAAGAGCGCCGGTGCATTATGGGAGCAGCGAAATAAAATGCCTACTGTCTAATCGGGAGCAAGTCAAAGTGCCAACGAAAGATCAAGCTACCGTAATTGACGCTGTAGAGGGTGTCTCTGTCCATCAGTATACACTTGCTATTGGCAAACTGACTGATCCTGCAAGCATACGCTTGGTATCACGTATTTTTCACAGTAGAATCTGCTTACAAAAAAAATAGCAAGGTAACCGCTAAAAGACTTACTGAGGATGGAAAGGAGGATATTATCGGCATAATCCCTAATGAAAGAATCATCGATGAGCTCACAAAGATCAAAGTATCTCCATGCTCTCAAATAACATACATTCGCGCTGGTATCAACGATCTGGGTTTCTCGCATATTCTAAGTTTCCGGTGCCAAATGTATATCAATCCAGATGATATTGAGAAACTCCCTCCTTTAATTCCTATCAATCTCGACAACACAACGTATTACATATACTTTTCAGCAGAAAAACTGTCATGCTTTTTGTGCCGAGAAGAGGGTCACTAAGCACTAAGCACTGTGAAAACGTCTCTATTAATACACAGGTCAGTTTTGTGAACTCCTTGAACGTGGATAACGATATCTTAATCAGCTGCATGGACACCGCTCTAGTTAATCAAGTTACAGTAACTCCTGAGCTTAGCAAGCTTACGTCCAAAGTCGAAAAGACAAGTGAAAGCGCTTTTCCCCCTTTGCCAAATAATAAACGCATTCTCACGTCAAGTACCGTCTTTACTAAAAGCTCTTCTACTGCGGAAACTGGTAAAATTATCTCTAGCGATATAAAAGCCAAAGTAAAAGGTACACAAAATAGCAAGAAGCTCAAACTCTCTAACAGAAGAATTATTAACAATGATGAAGTCGAGCTACAATTACATCCAGCGAAAGAAAATGTAACCAGTGCAAATAACTACCCTCTCAACTATAGTCAGCTTACAGATTTCCTGGTTAGCACGTTTGGCAAATCAGATATTTCCTCCATAGCTAATCAATACAATTCAGATACCGACTCTTTTACAAGAATGCTTGAGCAAGTAATTTTTTATTTAAGTGACAAAAACCTAAAAAGTCGTATTGAAAGAATAATTGCACGACTAAGTTCTTCTGACTCTACCATATTACCAGACACCCAGAGTGAGCAGAGCACAGACGGCTACAAAGACAGCGATTTTTAACTAACATTTATAATGAATAATGAAGCTAATAAAAGCTTAAGAATTCAGTACTGGAACTGCAGAAGTTTTTAACAAAATTGCCCTGGAATTGAAACCTTTTTGGCTGAGTTAGACATTCTCATTTGTGTGGAGACGTGGCTGACACCTGATGCTCGAGTACAGTTTACCGTCTTCCTGACAGTGAGAAGAGATGGCCCCCACTCTCGTGGAGGAAGCATCATCTTTTTAATACGTAAATCTTTGGCGTAAATTGAATTATACTAGTTAGAATCTCCTTGTCATTCCGTTGAACTTTGCGGCATTCATTTAAATAATGTTAATCCTTGCTTTGATCTAATGGCATTCTATAGAACCCCGGTTTTTTTAAATCAAATTGAATTGGTGAAAATCATAAATAACATAGGTCACGATAGGTGCTGCTTACTCGTGGAAGACATTAATGCTCATAATAAAAATTGGAATTGTCGAACTACCGATTCTAACGGACAAAGATTAGAAAACCCACTTTTCTTTCATGACAATGTTTTTATTTATAATTTTGACTCTTACTGCCACATGGATACTTATAGAAATTGAAAATCCTCAACCCTTTTCATTTATCTCAAAATTTGCAATCATGTATTGGCACAAATTTATCTATAGACAAGATTAACTCTCCGATTATTCCCAGCTGTCAAAACAACGATTTCTTAGAGAAACACTTTACCTTCGTTGAATTTAATGTAGCGCTTAACTCGAAAAATGTTAGCTCAGCTTCTGGTTTGGATGGGATTGATTTTTAAATCCTTATTGAACTTCCAATCAAGTTTAAAATGTTTCTTTGGGATATCCTCAACTTAATGTACGAAAAAAACTGTTTTTCAATTAAGTGGAAAAAATCTTATGCTCATTTTATCCCTAAATGTGATAGCAAAAAATTTCGCCCAATCTCTTTAACTTCATGTACATGTAAACTCTTTGATACAATGATTAAAAATAGAATGCAATGGTGAATAGAGGCAAATATTTTGATCCCTGAAAGCCACCACGGTTTTCGGGAAGGTCACTCTTGCTGCCTTTATTGCCGTACGCCGTGCTTTCCCGAATGTGCAAATCGAGAAGCTACTAAATATTCTTGCTGCCATGGGATGTCCTGAACGTTTATTACAATTTAACATCTTAATTACTTTTGAAAGACAGGCATTTACGGAATCTCTAGGCTCTAGGAATCTCAGGGTGGGGTTTTAAGTCCTCTCCTCTACATCTTATATGTAGCCGTAATTGTTAAAAACTTACAAAAGAATATTATTGTATCTCACTTTGCTAATGACATTGCACTGTACATAAAATTCAACTCGGTTTAATGGGCTAAGAGCACTCTTCAGAATGCTATTATAAGAATTCAAAACAATGTCAAGCAGCTAGTTCTAGAATTAAAACCGGAAAAAACAGTCTTTATACACTTTAACAACAACCAAATTGCTCCCGGTAGTGTAAAAATTCAAATTAGTAATCACGTTATTAAATCCAGCGAATCTACTCGGTTTCTGGGAGTTTTTTTATTACAAATTAGCTTTCTATCGTCAAGTTACAGAGGTAGATAAAAGATGCTTTAGAGCTCTTAATATTATAAGATACCTTTGTGGTACTTGGTGGGGCACATACCCTAAGACTTTAATCACGTTTCATTAAAGTTATGTTCGGTCGATTATAGACTACGCAAGCTTCATTTATTTCCCTACTTGAAAGTCTCAAATCGATAAATTGAAAAAGATCCAATTAAATGCTGTATGATCTGCGCTTGGTTTTCGGATTAGCTACCCAAAAAACAGCTTGTTAGCTAAATAAAAACTGCCTTTTCTAAAAACTCGAGCCGCTCATCTTTGCTAAAATTATTTGTTGAAAACTTTCTCTAATCAGGAATCTCAAACTTGGAAATGTGCAAAAAGTTTCTTGAACATCACCAAGAAACGAAATGCAAAAGCTAAAAACATTATTTCTAACAGCTTGATAGACCGTTTTATGCTAGCTGGGCATACGATCAATCAACCGAAATATAATATTAACTGCCGCGAATACGATACCTTACTCAGTTCTGTTCTTACCGACATTTCTTTTGGTAAATCACTTGAAAATTCAAGGATACCAAATGAAATCATAGATGACTTTGTAATTGGTGGGGTGGGCTTTGCGTGTGTATCTTCTGAAATTAATGTATTTATTAATAAAAAAATTACCCTTTCTGCATCGGCCTATGCTGCTGAATGCATTGCTTTGAATGAAGCGCTGACGGTAGCTCTTAAATACAAAAACCGGAATGTATGGATTTTTTCGGACTCACTGAGCGCAATACTTTCACTTCAGAACACCAAACTGAATATTAGAGTTAATCCGTTCATACTCTAAACTAAAGAAAAATTACGCAATATTTATAAAAACAATACTCACAACTCCTTTCTTGAAATTTTTTGGATTCCTGCTCATAAAGGTATTCGGGGCAACGAGATAGCAAATCATCTAGCAAAAAACGCCACCAGCTTAGAACAGATCGACCTGAAGCTTTGCCTATTTCCTGATGTACATGAAAAACTCAAGTCCGAATGTAAATAGTAAACCAATGAGATTTTCATTAGTCAAGAAAAATTAACTGGTAAAACCTATTTTTTTGGAAAATTAATGTTAGTAACGAAAAAATTAGCCATACCTTTTTTGTGTGGATTTTTTATGGACATTTAATGTTTTTATTGAAAATTTATCTGTTTTGTTGAATATTTAACTAATTCGTTAAACATTTATTTTATTTAATAAAAAACAAAATTTTGTAACATAGAATGAAATTTTATTTCATTTATTTATTTAAAAAACTAATAAAAAAATTTTGAACAGGAAGGGACAGTACCGAAACAACAATGCTCTTTCCCTGACACCCGAGAATCCAAGAATGCCAAGAATTTTTTGGGTGTCAGGGAGAGAGCATCGTGGTTTTCGTTGCTGTTCCTGCCTGCTTAAATTTTTTCAATTTTTTATTTATTTTTTGCCTTGACAAGGGTGCTATATGAGTGCCAAAACGTTGTTGATTATTTTTTATAAATGTTTTTTTATTGTGATTTGATAATAATAAAAATAAAAAAAGGAGAAGAAATAAGAAGAGAAGGAAGGGGATTGCGTTGTTTTCCTTCTTATTTTTCTTTCCTCTTTTTTTATTTTCGTTCAAAGAAAAACTTTTTTTCTATTTTAGAAATACTTTAATTCTTTTTTTAAAAATTGTAATGGGGCTGTAATAGTTTCTCAGTAAAACTTTGTATAAAAATGAATTCAAACGTCCGTATAAAAGAGTATAATTTGAATGAATAGTCGAATATCAGAATTTTATTTTTATAATAATTTAATTTTGTATTATCGAAAAAACTAACTAAGATGCTACTATATTAAACAAGGGTTCTTTCTACATTGGTTATATCGTTATTCAAGTCATAAAAATCTATAAATAACTATTGTTCAAAATTATCGAATTTTTTAAGAAAATACTAATTTCGTTGAAGAAAACGAACTTGTAAAGAAAATTTATTTTTCTTTATAATTAAAATCATCTTTCTGGATATATGTGGATTATGATTTTAAGCAATTTTACTTTATTTTTCTTCCAGAAAAGCTCGAAGGTTTTTTTGCAGTTTTTTTTCAAGTTCAACCCATTTTTAATCTCTTCGTTGTCATAAATGAAGCGTATGATCCGCAGAGGAAACAATGTTATTTTTCTAGAAACAAATTTTTTTATATTTGGTTCAAGGAAATCGTTTCTTTACAGGAATTAACTCTTTAAAAATTAACTATACTACTACAATTCAAACCAGTTTCAATAGGACGTTTTTTGCCCTTTTTAGTGTTCTAAGGATTTTTTGAAAAGCCTATTATTTGAACTTTTGAAATAAAGATTAGAATATTGCTTCAGGAAAAAATAATTTACCTTTGTTTTGAAAGATAAAATAAAAAATGTTTTGAAAAATACTTATAATCAGTGCAAAGGGCGGGAAACATATTATTGAAACTCTAGTAATCAAATTTTCAATTTCATTTCTCGAAAAAAGACATATTGTTCTGCATGACTTGAAAAGTAACAATTCTAGGCTTTATTTCAAGACAGAAAGGAAAATTAAAATTTAAGAAGTTAAAATGAGATTAATGTTAAAATAAGAATATTATTTAATGCCCAATAGTCGATTAAAATTAGATTATTTCTAAAAATAAAACTAACGATTTAACGACTCAATTTGGACAAACTACATAAGATGTTCTTACTAAAATTTGGAAAATGAAACAAACTTTCCTAAAAAAGAAAATACAATTTTTCGTGTGGAGAAAAATAAAGAGAAGAAAGAAAAGTTGAGAAGGCAGCCAGCCAAATTCCCATCCTTTTCTTTTTTTATTTCTTTCTTATTTTTTACGTATTATTATCAAATCATAATAAACAAAAATATGAGAAAAAAATCACTTAAATTTTGGCAATGATACAGGCAACCTTATAAAGGTAAAAAAAAATTGAGCAGACTGGAGCAGCAACGAATCCATGATGGTATCGGGAAAAGAGCACCATGGCTTCGTTGCTGTTCCTGCCTGCTTACATTTTTGTTATCTTGATATCGGTGTTGTATGAGTAGCAAAACGTTAGTGAAAAGTTTTTTTAAATGTTTGTTATTTCGAGTTGATAATAATAAAAGAAAGTTGAAAGAAATAAAAACAGAAGGAAGGTGATTTGGTTGGTTGCCATATCATTTTTCTTTACTAATTTTTAATTTTGTCTATTAGAAGAAACTATTTTTCTTTTCTCTTTTAGAAAAGTTTTTATAATTTTTTTTAAATCTGATACAAATGCTTTTTCGGCTGTCTAAATTTGGTTTTTAGATTCTTGGTTATAATTTGAGGAATGCTGCACTTTAAATTTATTATTCCTAGGCTTTTTACAGACGAAAGATTTGGAAACGGTCATCTATTTAATTCTCAAAAGTGACAAAAGGGATTAATGTTTTTTATTTTATTTTGAAGAATGCGAAAGAATTCTATTTATAAAAATATAAAATATAAATGTTTTACAATACCTTGAGCTCTTCTAAGATCCCTGAAAATAATTGAAATTTTCGGAAATCTGATAAAATCCCTTGGAAATTCCTAACGTTAAAATTTTATTTACTATCATTATTTATTATTGTAGAAGTTAAGACTTACTCAGGTTCTAAACAATCGCAAAGTGAAGATCGTATATTTTAATAAAAGGACTCAATTTCGATGACCGGCTGCGCTCGAGAAAGGCTTTTTTTTGCAGTTTTCCTCTCCTTTGGCTGAATTTTCTTTTACAATAAATATTTTCTAAAATCTTTGCCTACAAAAATAAATAAATTCGTGTAGCAGAAACTGATTCGATGAAGAAATGGTGACCGAAAATTTAAATATATAGAAAAAAGCACTATTTTTAGAGTTTCATACTTTAGAAAGTTTCTGATAACCGAAGATAACACTTTAAAAATCTGAAAAAATACGAAGACTCATTTTGATATTTAGAAAAAGATTCTTGCTAGCCATAGTCAAAATTAAATTTAATTTCTAAACTTTAAATGTAACTTCTAAACTTTAAATGTAACTCTACCAGTTTTGTTTTAAAAAATGTCTGGTGGAAAATTCAACTGTTTTTCGTAAATTCATGTTTCTTGTTCAATGTTCATCTTTTTTAATAGAAAATCAATCTTTAATGAAAATTCATCTTATTGTCTGCTGGTTCAAATATCATTAAAAAATTTGTCTTTTCTGGTTCATTTTAACTTGTAGAAAATTTTTCACTTTGTTAAAAATTATTTTTTTTTTAATGAAATCTAATTATGCCATTTATGGCTAAAAACTTATATTTTTAATATTGAAAACTCATCTCTCTTTATTGAAAATTACATTTCTAGTTTAAATTCATCTTCTTAGACGAAAAACTTAACTATTTTGTTGGGTTAGCTTTTTTAGTCAAAAGTTTAATTTTTATATTGAAAATTTTTCCTTCAGTGTAACAAAAATTTTTATTTGCTACTTTCATGGTGAAGAGTTTTGAATCACTAAAAATTTGTGTAAAAAAAAATAATTTATTTAGAGCTAAATATAATAGTTAAAATAAGTTTTATAACATTTTAATCGCTTCGATATACAAGTTTAATGAAAGAACACGATTTTATAACAGTTTCGACATTGTTGATATAATAGGAAAGCTATAATATTGTGAAATTTGAAAATAGTCTAGGTTTCTTCCATCAGCATGACAATGAAAAAACGAGAATTATTTATACACTAAATTTGTTTTACCTCACTTTATTCCAGTCGAAAATAATCTCTTCAAGCCAATCAAATTCTTATTTGTCACTTCATAAGCTCCAGAGAATTCTTTAAAATAATGAAATATTTTTCACAATTTATATGTTTAATTATGAACAAGATTTTTATTTGACTGAATACCGATACGATTTGAATAATTTTGTTACAATTTATTACTAATTATTTAACGGCCTATTTATAGATTTGATTAGCTAAAAATTTTCTTTCAAGCTCTTCCTTTGGAAACGAATTACATTCTTTAAATAATTATTGTTAACAAACTATATTTTAAGTATCCAGATTTAATAATGTTTTATTTAAAGTTAAATCACTACAAAGCGTAGTAAAAAAAAATATATATATATATTCCTGGAAATTTTTTTTTTTAAATTGATTAAAAAGACAATATTCGGTATTAAAATGATGATTTTTTTCTAGATGTGCTCCTATTTTCAGGGTGCAAATATAAAAACAAAAATTATCATTTTGTGACCATTGACATTTGTGCTGCAACAAAATTTAACGCAGGCGTTTTCCAGTAGAAATTTTAATTTGGAATCTGAGATTAGATTAGATTTTTTTCTCCAGGGAGGTGATGTGGTGGGAATAAAAAATTAAATATAATAAAAACATGAGAAAATTTAAAGAAGATTTCGAGTCTTTCAATAATTTTTAGATTTTATTCGTGTTTTTCGTTGAAAGTTATTTAAATTTTTGAATTTGAAACATAGTTCAGAAGGATTTTTTATAATAATAATTAAATTTTATTACTTTAGCGGCTATTTCTTCTTTTGTATAAGAATAGACAGACTAGATGACGATGCTTTCGAAAAATTATTGTTGTTAAAAATAATTAGAAAATACGAAGGTCTACAGCAGCTTAATATTCTAGAAAAAATTGGCAGGAAGATATATTTAAATAAAATGAAACATTAAATATTAAAAAAATTCAAAATATATTATATAAATATTATTAAATATTTCAATCACATATGTAATGTTCTTTTTAACTTAAAAACCTTTCATAAAATTTATGATAATTCCAGGTAAATTTTAACGAATTGAAAACAAACTAAACAATTTTTTAAGCGATGAATTATATAAAATTCGAGTGAATTTATAGGAATTTACGGAAAATTAAAAGACTTTGACAAAACTCACCACCAATTTGTGAAAAAATCTTTATTGGCAAAGTTATTAGTGCTTTAAGTTTCAAACATTCAAAACAAGAATTATATATTATTTATTAATTTGTTTGGTTTAAAGACACTATTGTGGAACTCAAACATCTTTTATTGAAATCAAACCAATTGTATCCTGGATAGAGGGTCACATAAATATTTAATTGTTGAAAACAAATATTAGTTTGATTTAAACAAACTATTGTTTAACTCAAACATAATTAATTTCAATCGAATAATTTATATCTGTGATGCAGGGTCTTACCAAAACTCTTATAACTAAACGCTAACTTCTTTCAATTAAACTAAACAAATTCTATGTTTTTATAGATAGGAAAACAAATGTTTTATCGATTAAAACAAGTATTTGTTTGATTTAACCACACTGTGGTTTCACCCAATCATCTTTTATCTAAAATAAACATATTCCATCTTCAAGAGAGGGTGAAACAAGTATTTTTTTCATTTAAAAGCACTATGGTTTAACTCAAACATCCTTTATCTGAATTGAACAAATTCTATCTTAGACAGAGGGTCAAACAAAAATTTTATTGATAGGATTTGTTTTATTTGAAGAAAATGTTGTGTAACTTAAACATCTTTTAATTAAATCAAACGAATTCTGTGTTTGATCGATCGTGAAAAATTTTTTGTTTGATTAGAACAATGATTAGTTTGATTTGAATACACTATTGCTTACCTCAAACATCTTTTATGAGAATTGAACAAATTCTATTTTTGACAGAGGGTCAAACTAATATTTTAATGATTTTATTTGTTTTATTTAAACGCGATATTGTGTACCCCAAACATCATTTAATAAAATGAAACAAATTCTGGGCTTAGTAGATGGTGAATAAATTTTTTTTTATTAAAACAATTATTTGTTTGGTTCAAAGACACTATTGTGAAACTCAAACATAATTAATTTGACTCGAATAATTTACATCTTTCATACAGGGTCATACTAAACGTGTTTCAACTAAATCCAAACGTCTTTCAATTAAACCAAACAAATTCTATGTTTGATAGATGGTGAAACAAATTTTTTATTGATTAAAACAAGTATTTGGTCAGGAGTGGGACGATGGTCGTGGGGGCTAAAGCGCAGGCTTTGGACCCACTCTGTCGGCTTTCGGTTTCGATTCCCGCCACGCACTCTGGAAGAGCCTCGGTGGCTCATGCGGTGAACACTAGCCTAGCAAGGGAGTAGTTGTTCATCTCCGGAAAGTCGTGGGACCGGTACCTCTAGAGAAAAAGGTTCTCTAAGTACTTTAGGCTGTTGCTC